>JASDQU010949576.1:27124-76862 GCA_032191745.1 Picea mariana | reverse complement strand
TAGGCTGACGTGGAAGTTGATTGTATGGTCCATAGAACCATACATGTGACATGGCAAGGCTGACTGGACTGCTGATTGGGAAGGTGATTTTGCAGGCTGACTGTGCATTGGATGATGTGGACCAATCTTTGGTTGAAACATGGCAGTTGAGTGGACCATTGTATGGGTGCCATGTGACCCACTCAGGGGTCGTCACGTGGCACCCCCTCCGTGTGTAAAATTTTTGGTATGGGATTCGTGTGGGTCGAACCTGCGACCTCCGGTTTGGGCAAAGTCTTCATGTAGGCTGGGCCACCAACCCGCCTACCTTTGTTCCTTTACCTTATATGTTGCAACTACTATTTAAACTTGAATATCTGTTCGTTTGGGTGCAAAAAGGGTCGGGCCTACGCTCCAATCCATAGACACCAACTCTACGACCTTTACCATATGACATATAGCACGAAGGATTGGAGTGGACGACCGATCAGTGTGAAAATTTATCCCAACGCCTTGGCCACATGACCCATAAGGTTGACACCTCTGATGGTTAAGGTGTGTAACCCGCTAACGGTGTGACAATTTCATGCCGACTATGTTTGGTTGCGGGAGCTAGGTTTTTGGATAGAGAAGCATGTAGAGGCCAAGTTTGGATGACTGTGAGTGCATTTTGGTGAGCAGAGACAACAAGTATTGGGGAAAAACTTCCAGGAAGGGTATTTTCTTCAATTTTTTACCAAACCAGGTGCAGAAAAAACCCAACTAGGGGTTTTTGGACATTCTGGAGCCATTTATTTTGTATTTTGAGCATTTAAAAGAAATTTTTTTAACACTTCTGAGCATATAATGAAGATGATCCATTGGAAGCTAGACCAAAAGATGTAGCCCAAGAGAGGGGTGAACTCCTTTATAATTTTTTTGTGTTATGTACTTGTTTTGATGGCTGCTTATGACTCTTTATGTTTTTCATTTTAAGTATAAAAACTCAATAGTTTCATGTGCTTGCCACTTGGTCCAATTGCCCAAGACACATACATTTTCCACTTGCAATTTTTATACACAAACCTTTATCATTTTCTGATCAGACATTCTGTCTCATCTCTGGATTCTTCTTCAATTGATATTTTCTGAATCACTTTTAATGTACCATGGCTTATTAACTTTTTTATTTGTGAGTTTTATGGATCCATATTGGATTATCCATTTACCTTTTTTATCCGGACAATTTCTTCTTTTGTGCATGGATGTTAATGACACAATCTCAGCATTATACAATATATGATGAGTGTATCAAGCTCATACAATATATTAGTCAATATTATCTCTCTATTTATATTCAAGTCACCTTCACAACATTATGTCCAATATTGACAATGCTTGACATTTAAGTCACCTTCATAATATTATGTCCAACCGTCAGAACATTATGTCCAATATTGACAATGCTTGATATTCAAGTCACCTTGATAACAATATGTCCAATATTGACAATGCTTGATATTCAAGTCACCTTGATAACAATATGTCCAATATTGACAATGCTTCTCAAACCAATCAATCAGTGATACTTCACCTATTTATCAAGGTTGACATCAATGACAACCAAATTACCAACATCATGAACATCTTAAAGATTGATGAAATTTCCAAACATAAAAAAATATCTCTTCTCATGAATTTTCAATTATACCATCATTATTGATCTAGCAACATTGTTCAACTTTTTTTCTAACCGACATCAATGGCCCTTACCCTCTTCTCTCCCAAATTCTACCCACTATATCTCTCATTCGTAATATCATTTTGTTTTTCTTTGTCTCATTCTTGGTGATGGGTCTAACATATGGCTATGCAAACTAAATTAAGTGAATATAGTAAATTGGAATGGTATATGTTTAGATTTGTGGGTGGGTGGAAAGGATAATTTAGTTTATAATTCTAAAAAAGTGAGTGAATAAGAAAACTTTTTGGGTGAATTTATTTATTTTATACCAGGTAAAGCTCCAACTCACCCATTCATTTTTCAAAATTTCAATGATCTTAACTATTTTAGGTCAAAAATTTTAAGGAAATTTTTTTATAGTTAATGTTCCAATCAATCTTACTGAATTTAGAGAAGAATTTAAACCCCCAAAAATTTGAATTTATCTACTTATTAACTTACTCTTTTTTTAAATTAATTTTTTTATATATATATTTATATAACTTTTGGATAGAAATCACATATCCTAAATAAACTATTTTAACTTTCAATATTAAATCACATATCCTAAATAAACTATTTTAACTTTCAATATTAAACTAAAAAATATTCAAAACTCTCCATTTATTTATACTATCATTATATTTAATAATAAATATAAGATTAAACAAACATATATAAATAATCACAACGTTTATGTCTACTATTTTTTAATTATAAGAATAACATAACATTAAACAAACATATATGCATAATCACAATGAGTTTTCACTCTTTTTTTAATCTAAAGTGTTTTCTTGGTTTTCATGACATAATCTATATATATGATTGAATTTGAATATATTTATTTAAAAGTTTTTATTTAAGGTGAAGTTAATTATTATTATATTTAAGGATATATTATAATTGTAAAATGTTATTTGGATTTAGTTTGAGTGGTTGAAAAGAATAAAATGTTATTTAAGTTTAATTTAAGTAATTAAGAAGAATGATTACTATCCTCTCCACTTAAATTTAATAACAAAAATTTATAAATTTATATTTTATTACAAATATAATTTTAACTATTTTATAATATAAAATAAAAAATTGTTAAAAAAATTATTATTAAAATTGATATTCACAAATCATTGATTGATATTATAAATTCATTTCCAAAACCTATCAAATAATTAGGTTAGATTAGATCATAAAATGTTTTTGGACATTGATTGATATTATAAATTCATTTCCAAAACCTATCAAATAATTAGGTTAGATTAGATCATAAAATGTTTTTGGACATTTGAGTTCACACAGATTTCTCGATTTTTTTTCCCAGCAATGTCCTACACCTAGACGACATAATAAACACATTTTTTAAATCACTTCACCATTTCAATTTATTCATTTAAAAAGTATGTTAATAATTTTATTTAAAAATATATATTAATAATTAAAAAAAAAAATAATAATTTTAAAAACAAATAGTGATGAAGAGAAGCTATAATGGAATCAAGAATATAGTGACAAATTTAAAACCATGCAAGGATTGTTATGTTGATTTTAGCGAAAGATAGTAGATTTTTTTATTATCAAGAATTACTTAAAAAAAAAAAAAATCTATTAGATGTAATGTTATGATTGCATTAGATGTAATGTTATGATTGCATGGAGAAAATGGACATGCATTTTAATATATACATGACTAAGAAATAAGTTAACATAAAACTCAATGATAATCTCTTAATAATGTAGATTGGTAGAAAAAATATAATATTAATAATAATAAAATATAAATATTAATTTATTAATTGCAAAATAAATATAAATTATAATTTACATAGTTGCACATGATTTGTTTTAGGTGTAATGTCCCCAACCACCAACAGGTTGGGCAAACCTCACTACTCAAACACTTCACTTAGCTTTGTTTTGTTCTGCTCTGATCTGTAATAGCTTCAGCCTTAAACTACTGGGCTATGCCACACATAAACACTTGCGGAAAAACATACACATCCATATAAACATAGAATGACTATTCTATGTATATATAACATATTATTGTGGAAATAACGGTAAGCCTACACATGCAACAGATACAACATACACAGTCAATACTCATCAATTACAACATATGTACCATTACACAATATGTAAATGAACATAAAGAGGTACTTATCTTTTATGATAAGACCACCAACTGTGTGCAGACCTCCCATCCATAGACCACATTGCTCATCACGCTCAGCAGTAGGTCACCCCCAAGCTGGGACTAAGATCCACCCAGGGCAAGGGAATCCTAGACTAGGCTGAGGTCACAAGGAACTACACAGTGCAATTGAAAGGATTCTCTCCAAGAGCCTTCTTACGCCCGCTACTCATGGACTCTCATTCCCCACATGCATGTTCCACCCCGGGAATATGCACCTTCATTGTTCCACAGTCCATCGACTGCTCCACTTCCCCTCTCAGGGTCTCGACAACAGGTTAGATCAGGAATTCTCAGGGCTCCGTAGCTGGTGCTAGACTCTCTCTAGGAGAAAACCACTTCCCAGCAAACTCTCTCACCTAGAGAAAGTTGCTCATAGGCATGACAACCTGCCTCTTCAACCACTTTCGACTCAGTTCCAACAAGGTACGGGTGACAACAACAACAACAGGGAAAACGATTATGAACACCCAAAACGGTAACAGTCGAATACTAAGACATATAAATGCTCAGGTCGTTACAGGATGCGTCAGGATTCTCAACAAGCAACACAGGACGACTTCACAGTTTCTGGGTTCAGAGATGCATGAGGGTATGTAGAGGTCATACGCAGAGGCAAAACGGTTTTAGATGGAGGACAACCTACAAACTCCGGCGGAGGATGGATGAATGGGAATCGCCCCCATCATGATTTGACTCTTTGGGTTTTAATTGCATGCACCCATTTCAACACATGTCTTCCTGGAGCTGCATGCACTCCATTTAGCATAGGTTCCTTTTCAAGGAACTTAGGACAACACTTGATCAATTGTCCACCTTATCCTTTAGGAAATAATAATAAATTATTATCCSCTTTAGAGGTAAGCCCCCTAGMTTAACCCCTAGGCCCACACACTTAGCCTCMTMCCTTACCCAACCTTRTGGAAGCTTAGTCCCCCATCAMTCTTTCTTCATGGTCGRTCTACACGCAACGATGTAATAATATTAAATATATGAGCATTTACWCATATACAATAGTAGACTCACTGGCCTTTGCATCTAGGCTCTTTGGCCTAATCACCACATAAGCCTCCTAGCTTATCAAATCTCGGCTCACTAGCCTACAAAACATGTTTACAATTCATAAATACAACTGGGGCTCGGCCTGGGGATATTACAATCCCCTCCCCTTATTTTTGCAATGTCCTCAGTGCAACTTTTTTATACATATATAATTCAAAAATTCTTCAAAGATCCAAGCTTTAGCTATTGGAAGCCCATTATCCACCTGGTGCTTTACCTTCAAGCACCAATTTAGGTATCCATACTGCAGATGAAACTCAATTGCTCTATTCCATAGAGTTGCTTCAAGAAAGGATTCAACTTATTGTTCCTTGTTACATGCTTCAATTAAACCTGACTGAAAGCACCGAATGGCTGTAGATCCATGATGTTCCATCCATTGATAAACTCTCACCAGTGTTATGACTCCACAGACATAAACACTCTGCTTGTACACCTATTCATTCGGAAGAAACATTAGAACATACATGCAATATATATAAAGGAAATTCTAATAACATTATAACCTGTATACAAATTACAAGATACATAGCATACAATGAATAAAGAATTGATACTTATCTTTTGATGGAGAAGACTTCCATATCAACATGGTCTAGACCAAGGTACCAAACCCCAACAACACTACAACCAACGATCTCTCTTCCCCACATGCATGTCCCACCCTAGGAGTGTGCACCTTCACTGTCACACAGTCCATTGGTTGTTACACCTCCCTTTCCTTGGGCTTCAGCAACATGACAGACCAGAAGTCTTAGTGCACCATGGCTTGAAGAGTTCCAACTACCCTTAGAGGTATCCAGGTACCCTTCAGGCCTCCTACCGGGGAACCTATCCCCACACTTCTCCCTCCATGGCTCCAACCCTATCCAAGGCAACCCAAGGATAAGTGTACACACACTCAGATCCACCAGGGATCCATATGGTAAGATTCGTTGTCTCCAATCAACATCTTCCCCGAGCTACTCTTTGTAGTCAACATTCCACTTTAATCAACATCATCTCATCTACATCACCCAAATGCAGTTATCATGAGGGAACATAGANAAAGAATTGATACTTATCTTTTAATGGAGAAGACTTCCATATCAACATGGTCTAGACCAAGGTACCAAACCCCAGCAACACTACAACCAATGATCTCTCTTCCCCACATGCATGTCCCACCCTAGGAGTATGCACCTTCACTATCACACAGTCCATCGGTTGTTACACCTCCCTTTCCTTGGGCTTCAACAACATGACGGACCAGAAGTCTTAGTGCACCGTGGCTCGAAGAGTTCCAACTGCCCTTAGAGGTATCCAGGTACCCTTCAGGCCTCCTACCGGGGAACCTATCCCCACACTTCTCCCTCCAGGGCTCCAGCTTTATCCAAGACAACCCAAGGATAAGTGTACACACACTCATATCCACTAGGGATCCACAAGGCAAGATTCGTTGTCTCCAATCAACATCTTCCCCGAGCTACTCTTTGTAGTCAACATTCCACTTTAATCAACATCATCTCATCTACATCACCCAAATGCAGTTATCATGAGGGAACATAGAAGAATTCATTTAGGAACTCAAACTTAGTTTAAAAAGGAATTCATTTTATTTTATTTTTCAAAACAATAACTTCTATTTCATAATTCTTCTTGGTTATTTCCATATTATGCATGCAACCTTCCTTATGGTTTTCCACAGGCACCAAACTGCATACCATTTTTTTGAAAGGCTTCATCTTGCATACTGCCAACAATTGTCAGTATTTCCTTTACATCATAATTCAATTGAAATATGTACAGAACCATATGTACTAGACTTAGAATTTCCTACACCTAGCAATTCAATCACAATTACCCAACAATTTAATAATATAGAATGACTCGTCATTCTATGCATATGCATATTCACAGTAATATCTGTAAGTTCATTTCTTATTTTTCTAAACAAGAAAATTTCCTTTAGTCAATGCTCATGTGACTACTTGACTTGCAAATTTCCTGTTGCAATGTTTAACACCTCCCTAAAATGTCCTCAACTTCGTGGGTTAACAACATTTAAGATGTTAGTAACAATTATTTCCATGCAATAATATATATATACTTACAAATCAAATTCAATCAATGCATTTAGTATACAATTCTATCACTTACTATGCATGAGTGCAATTCTCAATGCATAATTAATCAATGCACCTTGCATTGGATTACATAATGGTCTTTATCTTAGTCATGTATCTCACCATCCATAAGTTGGAATTATGTCCAATGTGTTGACACATTCTCCACATAATTCCTATTGTCTCCCCAATTAATTGGATGTCTTCCTTTTCGACCCGAACACTACACCAAGAATATAATTATGTGGTGTTCATTAGTGTTAGCAAAAATGTTGCAGCCCCAGTTTTATTTAAAGGTAGGAAGATTTTAGTACCTGTGTGGCTCATAACCTTTCCATATCCAACCAGGTCCTGGTCTCATACATGACTAGGTTACTGACATTCATTCCTATAACAAGTTCTTATCTTTTAATTCTTTGGTTATCACCCCATAACCAAATTAACATGACATTCTACTATGTTAGTGTGTGCATTCAAAAGATAAAAATATTTGAATTAATACAGGACTTCAGCCTTTACCACATCCAGTGGCATGCATTCAATAATATAATCATGTGATTTTATAAAATAAATCTGGATGAGGAAATTCTTACCTAAATTTCCTTTCAGCAATTATGAAAAAAGAGTAATAAAAATTCATACCTGCATGATTGCCATTAATAAATTTTATACTACCTAAATGTTTGATGGCAGTAGAAGATTTCATGCTTCTTTTGTCAAACTTATAACCAACACTTTAGCTCTCTATTGCTTCCCTCCTTATGCAACAACTTCACCAACAACACTTGCAAACATGCAAGCATTCTTTCCTTTGGCTGACCCAACAAGCCGTAACATACTTGTTGCCACAGAAATTGCAACAACTTCTTTCTCCCTATAAAACGTTTCTTTGTTGATCCCAGAAGTCTACAATTCTTCCCGGATTCATGGATCTTCTTGTGCTCCCACTGTAATCATTGTACATGATTAGTTTTGACCTGAGCACTTTCTAGTCAAATCAACCTTGGCTAATTTTGCATTTATAGTCCCAAACTAAGTTGATATTAACCTTCAATGTTTATTAATTTCCTGGATCCAACTATCCCAGCTTGTACTTAGATGAATTAAATTCCAAACCAAGTTGTTTTATAGACTCTGGATCCTTCAAAATCTAGTTACTCTTTAGGACTCAACTTCTTCAGCCCTTTCTCAACATAATACTTTAGTACTTGAGGTTTTCTTGTACTCTTCTCTTCCCTTTGCCAACTAACCTCAAACTTGACTTGCCTAGGCAATATCTAGCGTATTGTAAGAATGAACATATGCCTCCTTTGCTAGCTGCATAGAATTAACAGAAAGTACTTCTTTCACCTTACCATCATAGCTTCAAGTGATACCTCCAACCTATGGAGTTGTCACTCATGGATCTATGTCTCTTACGATGGATTCTTGTTAGGAACCATCTCCTCTGCATTCAAAACCATGCATAGAATCGTTTTTTTCTTCCTGGTTCCTTATTGATTTCTCTTTAGAAGTCATTTCATTTTTAAATTATTTGACTTGATATATCCATACTCTTGTGGAAATACCTTCACACCCTTGGAGTGCATCCACAATCCTCTACTATTCTAGCTTTCCTCCCTAGAGTGTTGACATGCATTCCTATCAGCTGGATATCTATCTCATGATTTCTTCTTCCATTATCTTAGGATCTTCATGGACTTGACTGCATCAAAGATTTTTTCCTTGTCTACTTTGCATATTTGCCATCACATATTATGCTGATATTAATTTCCAACATTCCATTATTATTTGGATTCCTCTGATTCATCTCCTGCATGAACGAATTATAATTCCATAAAATCTTCCTTCCTTATTCCCATTCTTTGCTTCTCCATGCGAACTTATGGTTCATGCATTATCATGTATTGCAGATGGATTTCTCCACCTAGAATTCACATTTGATGTGCAAGGATTGTCACCTGGACTATCTTCCCCGAACAAAAATGCCATTTTGGGTTTCCATGTTGCTTATCGAACCCAACATCTGATCCAATGACTTCTGAAAAATCTCAGATGTAGAATAAATAATTTTTCCTATCTTTTTTCCTTCTTTCTTCTATCTGAAGACATCTCTAGCACTTTTTATGTTTTAATGTAACCATTACATCTAGAATCCTCTTTCTGAGACCTTCCCAATCACATCTCCCTTGTTCAATTCCAAGCCTTGAGCATAAAGCTATGATCCTTTAAAACTTGTGCTTCTTCTCTGATAGAATTCTTGCACAATGATCTCTTTTCTTTGAGCTAATGGCTCTTAAATCTTTACTGGACCCTATCATAAAGTTCCCAGGTACTCAGTATTCTTTTGATGCGGGTTCGAACCAGACGAAACCCACTTGCTTCCTTCCTAACCCTTTTCCCTTCTTTAACATAGTTTTCGGGAACTAGCCCCCATTTTCCTTGAGCCCTTAATTCATATGGGACCACGGATGTGACCAAGTGCTAAATCCATAGGTGCTTACTCGGACATTGGAAATTTTCAAAGCACAACACAACAATCTCACAGAGTTATGAGTTAATGAACGCACGAAGTAGGATGGATCAATCGTCCACTACTACTCAACATCTGACGACTGACACTCGCTATGGAACCTCTAGCGTCTGAGTTCTAGGAATTCAAAGCTTCAGGACTTAAGAGGGTTTTGCATCTGCACACCCCTAATACCCCGAACTGTTAATCTCCAAACACTCCTTGTCAACTATGGTTTGGATTGGGGAACCCCTTGGAGAGTTAACTCTCATGCAACTTGGGTCCCTGCAATGCCTCCTGGTTGTCGATCTTGATGTATCATGATCAACGCCAATGTGGGTCCTCCAACCTTTAACTACGTTAAGTAACCTTTGGTCCCACTAACCATGGTCATACAGAGTGTCGCGTGGCTGTTTACTAGTGTCTAACACGTGGCCCATTCAGATGGGTGACATGTGTCATGTTCCAACTAGCACTTCAATCTCTAACGAGTTCGAAACCCACTGACACATGGCACACAACCCATGTGTCCATGTCAATCCAAGTGACTTAATCATGCCATGCTACTTAGGAGCTTCATAACTTCGGTTTCTGGAAGCTTTCACGCTTGCTTCCTTCCAATCTCCCGAATTTCGAACTTCCAGACTTCTCTACCCTCCGGGCCCACCTAGTACAATTGTCACCAACTCAGGTGGTGGCACATGGTATGCCTAGAAAGGTCCATGTCACACGTGGCGATGTCATTCAAACCCACTTCTCCTGATAACCGAACTCCGAAGCTATGATCTGTCGTGAGATCTAATGGTCAGGCTTCTCCCCAGATCTACGATGTAGATCTCTCCTGGGACTTCGGAGCTTGGGGCTTCAACCCTTCTCTTGTTTCTGGTATTAGAATTCACTAAAGTCTCAAAGTCCGAAGGTATTCTAGGTTAACTCTTCTGCACCTTCCCCAGATCTGACGATCGTAAGGTATTTCCCTTCCTTCTGAAAATATCTTACGGCACAGAACAAACTATGTTACTTTGCGGATTTCCAAAGGAATTCACGGCTAACTACCTCGCAATATTACCAGATCTGACGGTTGTGAAGGATTTTCCTTCTCTCAAACAGATCCTAAGGTCCAGATTACTGTGCGGCCCAATACCACTTTTATCGTGGTTTTACGACACCGCTACTCCTCCTGAGCTTCGTAACACGACCAAGGCAACTTCTTGGCACTCAAGAAGGTTTTGAGGTTCGAAATTGGTCCTCGAGACACAATTTCCTCTTGAAACCTTGGGTCCAATGACCACTTATCCAGCCCATTCAGACTTAGTGTTGAAACCTTTTCTCTGAACTTGAATTTTGTCTACTTCAACAACAATTCTTTCCGAAACTTTTGCTTCAAATTGCAGTAACATGGCCCATCTAGGATCAGTGTTGAAAAACTTGGCTCTGCTACCAAATTGTAACGTCCTCATCCACCAACAGGTCGGGCAAACACCACTACTCGGACACTTCACTTAGCTTTGCCTTGTTTTGCTCTGATCTGTGACAACTCCAGCCTTAAACTACTGGGCTATGCCACACAGAGACACTTGTGGAAAAACATACACATCCATATAAACATAGAATGACTATTCTATGTATATATAACATATTATTGTGGAAATAATGGTAAGTCTACACATGTAACATATACAACATACACATGAAATACTCATCAATTACAACACATGTACCATTACACAACATGTAAATGAACATAAAGAGATACTTATCTTTATTATAAGACCACCAACTGCGTGCAAACCTTCCACAAACCTCCCAGCCATAGACTACGTTGTTCATCACGCTCAGCAATAGGTCACTCCTGAGTTGGGACTAAGCTCCACCCAGGGAAAGGGAATCCTAGACTAGGTCGAGGTCACAGGAAACTGCACAGTGCAACTGGAAGGATTCTCTCCAAGAGCCTTCTTATGCCCACTACTTACAAACTCTCATTCCCCACATGCCTGTTCCACCCCGGGAATATGCACCTTCACTGTTCCAGAGTCCATCGGCTGCTCCACTTCCCCTCTCAAGGTCTCGACAATAGGCCATATCAAGAATTCTCAGGGCTCCGTAGCTGGTGCTGGACTCTCTCTAGGAGAAAACCATTTCCCAACAAACTCTCTCACCTAGTGAGAGCTTCTCACATGCCTGAAAACCTGCCTCTTCAACCACTTTCAACTCAGTTCCAGCAAGGTATGGGTGACAAAAACAACAGAGAAAATGGTTATGAACACCCAAAACGATAACAGTCGAACACTAAGACATAGCAACGCTCAGGCGGTTACAAGATGCGTCGGGCTTCTCATCAAGCAACACCAGAGGACTTCACGATTTCTAGGTTCAGAGATGCGTGAGGGTATGCATAGGTCAGATGCAGAGGCAAAACAGTTTTAGATGAAGGATGGCCCGTGAACTTCGGCGAAGGATGGATGAATGGAAATTTCCCCCACCACGGGTTGACTCTTTGGGTTTTAACTGCATGTGCCCAGGTCCACACATGTCTTCCTAGAGATGCATGCACTCCATTTAACATACATTCCTTTTCGAGGAACTTAGGACAACACTTGGCCAATTGTCCACCTTAGCCTTTCGGAAAGAATAATAAATTATTATCCCCTTTAGAGGTAAGCTCCCTAGCTTAGCCCCTAGGCCCACACACTTATCCTTCTCCCTTACCCAACCTTTTGGAAGCTTAGTCCCCCATCACTCTTTCTTCGTGGTTGGTCTACACGTAGCGATGTAATTATATTAAATATATGAACATTTACACATATACAATAGTAGGCTCATTGGCCTTTGCATCTAAGCTTTCTGGCCTAATCACCACATAAGCCTCATAACTTATCAACACTCCGCTCACCAGCCTACAAAACATGTTTACAATTCATAAATACAACTGGGGCTCGACGTGGGTATAATAGATCAGACATTTCCAACATCTTTGAAACTCATTCCCAAAGTTCTTGGAGCTTGGGAATTGGTAGGGAATGTCCCTAATTGGATGGGAACTCTTTTTAGAACTTGGGAGCTTTCTGGGAGCTTCAATATCAACGAAATGGGAGCTTGGGAACCCGTTTTCTAAAATGAGAGATTTAAATTAAAATTATATTAAATTAAAATGTAAATATTTTTATTCCATTATTACAAATAAATAATTTATTACAAATATTTTCATTATATTTATTCAAAATATCACTATAAAACTAAGACTAAACTACACGTAAATATTATTTTAAAAATTAGTTAAGTAAAAAACTTAATAATACTCACTTTGTAGTTGATATCAACCAACCATATCATTGACTTCAATTGTATTTTCATATTAGAAGAGTAGTACTATTTTGTTTTTACCAATCAAAAAATAATAATGCTTCAAAATTACAAAGATGTTTGAAGTTTATATTTGTAAAGTTTAATTTTAAAAAGATGTTAAAATTGTATATATGTATTTTCGATTTTGTTTATCATTTTCTAATGGAATATTTATGGATATTAAAGTTTCATTGTTGTGTTAAATATATTCATATAATTATTAACACAAATTAAATTAGAAATTTCAATATAGTATTCGTTGCAATATGAAAAACATTGTCCTGGATTGACCTTCAATTTTATTGAAATACTATTTAAAATGATGATGATGGGGATTAACTTCCACTAAGACCAAATTGGTCTATATGACCTTAAGAGGGTAAGTGATTACTTGCTATTCACATCACCATACTTTTGTTGAGTTAAGATGTTAGAAAGGTTGGTAGTGTGACAAATATTTTGAAAATGAGATCTAACATGTGTATAGGCTGTACAATCTAAGAGAAAGTGTTTTTCATCTTCAACCTTCTTAGTGTCACAAAGGTGACACACTCTTTCATCCCATGGCATTTTAGGAATTGACCAACCCCAATTTCACTATGGAGCTCATGAGAATTTGTTCTTATCTTAGCAATGCTTATTTTCTTCTTTACACTTGGCAAAATAGATAGATAATTTTGATTTTCTAGATTAGGGTTGATTACATCTTTATAATACCTTAATTTTCTTTTTTCCTCTAACTCTTTATCACACCACATTTTCTCCTTAAATTTTGATTTGACATTTTTTTTTAATAGTATCTTTATTCCATGATTCCACAATAGTTTAGCCAAGACGATACATATTTATGCCATCCTCGACGATTTGAAACAAATATAGGAAGCCTCTTGTCTTCCATGTTGTTTAACTTGCTCTTATATATTAGGTATAAGAGGGGGGTAGGGTATGTATACCTCAGTAGACATTACCAGTCAAATCGTTGGGCGGAGGGGGATCCCTTGTCCCACAAACAAGAGGGTCTCATACACCAATTTGGTGTGGCTTGGCCATGGCCTTAAAAATAGATTATTATTATTATTATTATTATTATAAGAACATTGTAATCTAAAGTATCATTGTAATCTAATTTTTTTTTATATTTTTTTAATATACATTATTGTCCCTCCCAACCTCATTTTTCTTGTAAATTTGGGGGACACTTCCCAAAGTTCCCAATTTTAGGAAACTCTTGCAACATAGATAATTTGATATAAATATGGATGAGATGTATAAAAAAAATATTAATGTCAAAAATCTTTAATATCAAGGTTGTAAGAGTAATTGAATAAATATTAATTATAAAATATATTCAAAATATAAATATAAACCAAAACAGATCCATCTTGATTCAATTTTTAAAACACAAAAATATTTACTCTTTATTGCATCTACACTAATCTTAATGTGGTAACCTTATGTTATAATTTTTTGAAAAGGTAAAGTTTTTTTGACAGCAATGAACACAATTAAACATTAGTCTTGTCTAGCTGTTTTATTAAATGTTTTTTTCTTGGAATTTGGTGATATAAATTTATTTTTTGTTGTTCAAAATCTATTTCTGAATGCAAAAATAGATTCAGCATGCTGAGAAATTTACACTCGAATTATACAGAAATAATCACTCGAATCTATGAATCCAACAATTTTTAGTTAAATTTAAAACAAATATCCCAAGAAAAAATCATCATTTAGTAAAACGATTAAATATAAAATCTCTAAAAATCATCTTTATTTGTTACGTACATATGAAACAGTAACTTACTCAACTCGTACATATGAAACAGTAACTTACTCAACTCGTTCTTCTGATGTATAAAAATTCAAGTAACCCGTATCTCTGATGATTTAAAAGCGACGTACAACTAATTCCACATGTTTTTATAGATTCATTATTTCTGAATGTGTCTGGTCTTAATATTTTAAATAGCTGTCGGTCCACGTTAGTAATGCTATTGTGTGCATTAGGTGTAGTATTTGGGCAGGTTCTTTTAGAGAGTATCTGGACAGTTGAATATCAGGCATTACATGGTCCATGTTAGTAATGCTATGCACAGGTCCTTTTGGAGATAATTTGGATAATAGGCATTAAAATATGGACAGGTCCTTTTGGAGACTTTTTGGACAGTTGAATATTGGATTTTTGAGACAAATTATTATCCAATTCTAATATGTATAGGTTATTTTGGAGACTATTTGGACAGTTGAATATTGGATTTTTGAGATAAATTATTATCCAATTTCAAATGATATAATTATAATTGCACATTTAATGTATAAATATACTCAACATTTACTCTGAAAAATTTCATATCCTCTTTATATATTAAGGAAGGGTGTTAGTTAAACTTTTTACTTTTTGAGAATTTTTGTCTAGTAATGTATTTTCTGTTGTTTAAATTGTATTTCTAAATGCATAAATGGATTCAGCTTGGTGAAAAAACTCTCACGCATACGAAATATACAAACTTAGCCACTCAAATGTGCAGATCCAACCATTCATCACCAGATTTCGGGCAACATCAAACTGAAAAAGTTGCCAGAAAATCTCCAAAAGGTAGAGAGTTTATACCACTACTTAAGGAATGACGTTGGCTAAAAATTCTACCTTTTGGGATTTTTGATCGGAATCTGAGGATGTAAATTTGGACAAAATCACTATTTTCTATTGTTTAAATTGTATTTCTGAATGCATGAATGGATTCAGCGTGATGAAAAAACCTTGAGACACTAGGATTATACAAACTTAGCCACTCAAATCTTCAGATCCAACCATTCATCACCAAATTTCCGACAAAATCAAACCAAAAAAAATACCCTGAAAAACCTCATATCGTCTCATATCGTCGTCGTCCTCCTCCTCTTCCTTAATTTATAAGGAATTGAAAGTACCCTGAAAAACCTCATGTCCTCCTTATATATTAATATTAAGGAATTGGGATTATTTATTAAGTACATGTGGCACAGTGACCAACTCAATTCGTTTTACCCAAGCACCAAAAACAGCTAACCTGTGTCTCTGAAGATTTAGAAGCGACGTACAACGAATTCCACATGTTTTTATAGATTCATTGTTTCTGGATGTGTCTGATCTTAATATTTTAAATCGCTATCCGTCCATGTTAGTAATGCTACGTGTGTAGTAACTGGACAATGGCACAGTAGGCATTAATATGGACGGGTCCTTTTGGAGAGTATTTGGATAGTTGAATATCAGGTATTAACATCATCACTTATGTCACCTGAGAGTTGACGGATACAAAAGTTTAGGACATCATCACTTACGTCACCGGTGGAGAAAGTATTGTTTGGATGTGATCTACCAGGTTGGGTAACCCAATGTTTTGGCGTCATATGAAATATGTGGTTTGTTGAATTTTTTATCTTATGAATTTTTTGGCGATGTAAATTTGGATAAAATCTTTATTTTTTGTTATTTAAATTGCATTTCTGAATGCATAAATGAATTTAGTTTGATGAAAAACTTCTGGAGCACTCCGATTCTACAGATTTAGCCACTCAAATATTCAGATCCAACTATTCATCATAATGTTTCGAGCAAAATCAAACTAAAAAAGGTTAAAAAAAACCTCCAAAAAATAAAACTTTTAAACTACTGCATTTTTATTGAGACTGACTTAATAAGTACAAATTTAAATTTTTTTAGCTGCAATTTTAATTAGAAAATGTCACATCCCAACATTCTTAAGAGCACATCCCTAAGGCCCTATTTCTTGGGTTGCTTTTTCTTTTTTTAAATCAAAACAGAATATAGCATTTTTATATGTTAAAAGGGGTCTGCCCCTTAGTTACAACATTTACATACATTAATATTATATTCTAACAGAGATTTCAACAGTAAGAGATAATATTATTCTCTAACAAAAATTCCAAACTAGTTTTTTCAGGTAATTTCATAATTGACCTGCTTAATAAACTATTCCAAAAAACATGCAATTTTAAAGAATTTAAAGAACATGCATGATAAGATGAACATTGTCTTGCTTCTTGTCTCTCATTCCGATAGGATGAGGACTTTGTTCCTTGATTTCCATTGGGTCATTGTTTTGACTCACTGCCTCATCCTCCCTCATGCCATGAAGCCACATTCTAGAACCTAGATTGTTGGAGGCTAAGAGAGTGTTTCCATTAGCGAAGTTGCTACCAGATTGCACAATTTATTCAATCGTTTTCTTTTGGAGTAAGATGAGGGCCATGAMATTGGCATTGTGCGAATTATTAGCCTGCTCCATATCTGCTGGTTTCCCTAAGATAAGCACAAGTKCCTTGCTGTTGGCTTGAGTGGCCTCCTCGTCCCTTCTAAAAGCTTCTTGAAACTTCCTAATGGATAAATTTTRCACGAGGTGGTTCTTGCGAYCAGAACCTAAAATATCCCTACAACGCCCCTTGAGGGAGCTCCTTGGTATATATAAAGAAACAACTATTTCCCCCTTCGRCATTCAATTCCACAATAGAAACACTAATAGACAATTCCAAATGAGTACCTAGGACTTGCCTAGTGAAGAAAATAGAGTTTACTCGCATTGAGTCTGTGCCCTTGAACTTCGCCGATCCTACCTAGTTCTCGTGCACCATTATTCCTGATCGAATAATCAGTCGACCGAAGACACGGCCCCCGAGCCTCACATTCTCTCCTGTACTAACCCTGCCAGATCACCCCATTGAGTCCCCCTCCAACGTGCAAACCACCCCAACACTTACATGCATCGTCCCATATATCCCACAACGTCGACAAAAATCAAATGCATTAAGCTCGAGCTCGAAATGACTATTAAAGTGTGAGAGCCTCGTAGGCCACATGCCCATCGTCCCTGCTTGCTTTCGAGCTCTAACTTCGGAGTAAATGATATTTGGACCCAGGTACATTGTTTGGTTATGGAATTTGAAGGGTTCTGATATGAAGAAAATGAATTCGGTCAAAGTGGTGAATTAGATGACCATCAACAAGTCCCTAGCACTATCAATTTTTGTATTCCTTCATTTTTGATAGTGAGGAGGCCACATCATATTAGGTTGTTGGAAAAGATCCCAAGTCATAGGCATAATTTACTATTTGGATTAGTCGAAATCATGGATTGTTCCACCGCACCTATGTTGGCCCTCGACTATGTTTTGGGGAAACTTTGGTAAGTTTTGAAGGTTTTGTCCCACTTTTGGACTTCGACACGTTAGCCGAAGTAGGAGCGCCTAGGTGGAGCTGAGATCACGGATCTCACCTATTTTGAGGGTTATGTGGACCCAATAAGGGGTCCTCTAGGGTTTTGTAATGGGTTTATGGAATGTTGGCACCTTATTGTAAGATTTTGTAAAGTATAAATAAAGAGGAATGTAGTGTAGAAGTGGTAGTTTTGTGTGTGAAATAGTGCTTTCTGCGAAGGAATGTACGTGGTCGAGGCTTTGTGCTCGACTGTGATTTTGTAGAAGGTGCTAAGTGTTGTGATAAAAGATTTAGGCTTTGTGCATTTGACCTAGTTTTGGAAGGCAAAGAAGGAGGATCTAGTGCTTAGCGCACAGATCTCCTGTCTTGTGCGAAGTTTGACTCTATGGCTTAGTGCACAGAAGGAGGACCTAGTGCTTAGTGCACAGATCTCCTATCTTGTGCGAAGTTCGACTATGTGGCTTAGTGCACATGAGTGAATCAATGTAAGATTTTGGCGAATAATAAAGAGACGAAGCAATTTGTGGACGTAGCCCCACCCTGGGGTGAACCACGTAGTGTCTCATGGTTTGCTTTGTGTAGTGTCATTTCTGTTATGCTTTTGCTTAGTGCTTTGATTATTATGTGTAATGAATATATATTTTGTTGCTTAAGTATTTTACTTATGTTAAAGGGTAAATGAATGCTAGACTTAACTCACAGTGCTAAGTGCTCAGGGTGCATAATCACTTGTTGTTACTGTGCTTATTTGTCTTTGATTATGCTCTACGGTGTTAATGAGGTTAATAAACTAACGCATGTTCACTTCCTAAGCGTTAACAAAATATTCTGCGAAGTGCTCTTATCACAGAGTCGTGTCTCAGCCTGGCTACAGACACCTGCATCTTGTAACGCCCCCTCAGGTGAGACTTCTCCTGCTTTGCAGGTGTTGCTAAAAGGGCCGGTAGTCGATGTTTTGTTGGTGCACTGTTAAGCGTTGAACCTTGCATCTGCTCCTGTGCCAACAAATGGTTCTGTTGCCGGGACTTGAAACTGTGATTGTCGGGACCTGAAACTGTGATTGTTGGAAACTGAATTAAAGAAAAAGAAAAATCTTTGTGCGTAGGTTTGTTGTTGATGTGCGCAGTAATCTACTTGACTTGCGAAACTTTGTGCCAAGAAAGTAAGTTGCTCTGAAGAAAAGAGGTAAGATTTTAAAAGAGGCAAGCTTTGTGCTTTGGTAAGAGAAAGATACGTGAAATTTTTTGTTTTGAAAGCATGAATTTAAGTATGTTTAATAGATTTTGTCCTAGTCTAAAGGCTAGGGTGCAGTTGAAAGAAAGAGTTTATTTGACTAAATTTAATAGAAATGAAGAAAGATATGTTATTCCTATGCATAGAAAGAGTTTTTGGACTAATAAGTGGATGCAGGAATCTAGAAAGAATTTTTGCAGATTGCAGGTCCAACACTATGATCCTAGGGGAAGTGCGCAGTACAGAAAATATTGGGGAACATTTAAGAGAAAAACATGATTTACTTCGTATTATAATTGCAGAAGGTCGGGACATCTTGCTAAGGAATGCCATGAGGTAGGCCTTATTTGTCTTTGTTGTAAGATTGTTGGTCATGAGGTTGATGATTGTCCAAGGATTATTGCTAAAGTTGAAGGGAGGGACATAAGACACGAAAATTATGAAAAGAGTCAAGAGACTAAGGGTATGTTAGAAAGTCATAAAGAGAAAAGGTCACAGGAAGTTTAGACTATGTTATTACAGTTGGAAGAAACGATGGATGTTCATAAAGATGTCAGTTTACTAGAAAGCCTGAAAGAAAAACATCGCATAAGTGCAAGAATAAAAGACTTCGACATAGACTGTATAGTCTTGGATGAAGAAACACAAGTAAATATTATGACAGAAGAAACTTGGGAAGGTTTGGGAAAGCCTACTATGGTACCTTCTTTAGGAAGGATAGGATTGTTTAAGGGCAAGATGACAACTTTATGCGGAAGAGTAACAACTATACCTATTATTGTTCATGGAACATCGACTGAAGAAGAATTTGAAATCATTAGGTTTGTTGAGGACAACACCCCTTTCCCACTTTTGTTCGGTAAGACTTGGATTGAGAAGGATCATATCAGAAGGAAAGCAGAGGAAGAAGCTACAGAAAATAAAAAGAAAGAATTAAGGGATCTCATAGCTAGAAAAATATACCAACTAAGAGAAGAACGAGAGGATAAGTCAAAGCAACAGAGCAAAGTAACAACACAGAAGGGACATAAAGAAAAAGAATTAGCTATCAAGGTTAAAAGAATGCAAGAAGGCTTGAAGGACCTAACTATCCAAGAGAGAAGTGTGCCCACTCAGGAAGTGTTAAGAAAATCGATATTAACTTTAGAACCTTTGAGGGTACCTCAACATTGAGAAGCCAGTGCGCTAGGGGAAGATAAGAATAAAAATGGAAAGAGGATTCCAAAAATAGTTAAAGAGACTTAGATAACAAGAAAGAAGGCAAGGAAGCTCAATAAAAAGAAGGCTAAGGTGAAAAAGCTACAAGAAGTTAAGGAAACCAGATGGAAGACTTCACAGACCGAAACCTCGCAAGAGGTAGGTTCACAAAGTTTGAACCTTGCTGGAACAACAGGTCCGCGTTGATTTGGACTTCGCCCTGACGAAGTTATATAACCATTGGAGGTGCCCAGACCGTTAGAATGACGCTCCATAATGGTTAGGAAACACATTAATGGGTTTATAGACTGCTTTTGGATGTTGAGACCATGCCATAACAACTAGATTTACATTAATGGGAGCATTTAACTTCAGTTCCTGTCTGTTGGAAGATCCATCACGCCACCCTGCTTATTTAACTTGTCGATTGTGGCGCTGGGACCAATTTTTGCTACCCGTGACTGATTGAGCTAAGTCAAGAATTGTCCAATTGTCAAACCATCTTGCCTGTTATCTGAAAGTATACCCTGCCTGTCTGTTTGTTTATCCGTTGTCTATTAAAAAGCTAGAATGTCGTGCAAACCCAACGACTTGGAGAAGTCGGTCAAGGAAGTTCTTAGGAAATTCACGCTCGAAGTATTGGAGGTAGGTTTGAAGGCATATAGAAGGGAATAGAGAGAAATGACTATTGAAAGAGTAGCCCATCTAAGAAGGGTTGTTGATGCAACATAAGCTCGGTTCCAGAGAGCTCATGAAGAGAAGGAGAAGGCTACAAAATCCTTGCAAAAGGAGAAAGACGAAGTCCTAGTATCGTTGCGAGCAACACAGGATAGTGTAGTTGCTTATGAAAGCGAGAAAGCAAATCTTTAGGAGGAAAAGAATGTTGGTGAAGCCTAACTACAGAAGGAAAAAGAGCAGCTTCTCGCAGAGCAGGCCATGGTCAAATAAGCAATAAGAAAAACGTGTCGATGTGTGCTAGGATTAGTACAAGAGGAGCAAGAGACTATCAAATCTCAAGTAGCGAAGCTCGCAGAGACCCTCCAGTAGTTTTAGGCTAGGATAGCCAAACTGGAGGCCCAAACAGTGCTGAGCACCCAACAAGAGGTGCGTGACCAGAGGGAGGAGTTTTCCAAAAACACAGTAGAAAGTATAAAATCCCTTGCCTCGACATGTAAACAGTTGAGTGACAAAAGCGCCCAAACGTATGAATGCCTCGCCGAGGATCAAGAGTTAAAGAAGATAGAGGCTCAGTTACAAGAGGCGCAACAAAAAGCATTTTCATTGCAGGCATAGATGAAGTTGCTCACAATAGTGGAAAGGATGAAGAGATCCCAGGAGCAACACACAATACATCATCAGATCACTGCCCTCCATGGTAAGTTGATGGAAGTAACACAAAAGTTACAACTTGTGCAAGACGAAGCTTGCAAGGTGTTTGAGGAGATTGATAGCCAGGGTTCATAGTTATATCAAGTAGTCATAGCAGTAGAACAATGCATAGAAGGGTTTGTTACAGAGCAGACAGTCCTGGAGCTCGTTGAGCAGGAGACTCAGGAGAGGCAGCAAGTTGAGGCAGTTCGAGTTAAACGCAAGGATTTTGAAGCAACATTGTTCGGCCCTGAGTGACTCGGGACGAGTCACAGGTGAGTGTTGGGGGTCTGTTGGCACTTGACCAAGTTTCTGGGAAACTTTGGTCAATTTTGGAAGTTTTGGCCGACTTTTGGACTTCGACATGTTGGTCGAAGTAGGAGCGTCGAGGCAGAGCTGAGATCGCGTATCTCACCTATTTTGAGGGTTATGTGGACCCAATAAGGGGTCCTCTAGGGTTTTGCAATGAGTTTATGGGATGTCAACCCATGGGTGTTCCCCATGTTTAGGCCTTATTGTAAGATTTTGTAAAGTATAAATAAAGAGGAATGTAGTGTAGAAGTGGTAGTTCTGTGTGTGAAGTAGTGCTTTGTGCAAAGGAATGTATGTGGTCGAGGATTTGTGCTCAACTGTGATTTTGTAGAAGGTGATAAGTTTCGTGAATCTCAAGGATGATTTTAGGGGCTAAATTTCGCTCATGGGCTATTTTTTCATGGTTTTTCCAAAAATGAGATTCGCTATTTTAAAAATGATTCGCCTAAATTCTATAGGATAAAATGATTTTACCTTAAAAATCGCCAAAATTTTATAAAAATATATAAAATACTTAGAAATTTGAATAATTTTTAAAAAAGTATCGCCAAACATTTATAGTTGACATATGAAGGATTAGTATTATTCGCCAAGGTTTCTACATTTTAAAATAAATTTCCATCCTTAAAATCATCCTTGTTCGTGATAAGACATTTTGGCTCTATGCATTTGACCTAGTTTAGGAAGGTAAAGAAGGAGGATCTAGTGCTTAGTGCGTAGATCTCTTGTCTTGTGCGAAGTTCGACTCTGTGGCTTAGTGCACAGAAGGAGGATCTAGTGCTTAGTGCACAGATCTCCTGTCTGGTGCGAAGTTTGACCTTGTGGCTTAGTGCACATGAGTGACTGGATGTAATATTTTGGCGAATAATAAAGAGGTGAAGCGATTTGTGGATGTAGCCCCACCCTGGGGTTAACCACGTATATTTGGTGTCTCGTGGTTTGCTTTGTGTAGTTCCATTTATTTTATGCTTTTGCTTAGTGCTTTGATTATTATGTGTAACGAACATATATTTTGTTTCTTAAGTATTTTACTTATGTTAAAGGGTAAATGACTGCTAGACTTAACTCACAGTGCTAAGTGCTAAGTGCTCAGGGTGCATAATCACTTGTTGTTACTACGCTTATATGTCTTTGATTATGCTCTGCGATGTTAATGAGGTTAATAAACTAATGCATGTTCACTTCCTAAGAGTTAACAAAATATTATCTGAAGTGCTCTTATCACATAGTCGTGTCCCAACCTGGTTACAAACACCTGCGTCCTGTAACCCCCCCTACTTCTACTTCGGGTGAGACTTCGCCTGCTTCACAAGTGTTGCTGAAAGGGTCGGTAGTCGGGGTTTTGTTGGTGTGCTATTAAGCATTGAACCCTAGGTCTTCCCCTATGCCAACAACCTACCACCCGCAATCTTGGTTTCCTTGTTACCTACCTCTTAAAGTTGAGTTTGACTCTTTTTAATTGTCTTGTTTGCTTGATTAGCAAACATCGCTACCTTTAAGTATATTATACAAACTTCATGGGATACATTTCTTTCTTGGTCATTCTAGTTTAACATGAATCTTTTGGTTCAAAGACATACAAAATTACAATGAGGCAAAGCATGATCCTAAGTGGTTTCCAAGGACAAGTAATATTCCATAATCTTATGGCCTTGTCTTTGGCATTAAACTTTGTTATTTAAAAGATTACAATTCTTTGTTACACATCTACAATTTAACATACTCTTTCACGGTTTTGTTACAAGTCAATCTAAACATGAATGTTTAGATTTAACTAATGGGTTGGGAAAGCAAGTAAAAAAAAAGATATAAATATAAGATAAAATCTCTACACTTACATGAATCACTTCATCACTCAACAACAAGTCTTAAATTCACCTTACAAATTAACATCCTACCAACTCATTTACATTACATGAAAACAAGTATAAATATAAGATAAAATCTCTACACTTACACAAATCACTTCATCACTCAACAACAAGTCTTAAATGCACCTTACAAATTAACATCCTACCCACTCATTTACACTACATCAAAACAAGTCTTAAATGCACCTTACAAATTAACAACCTACCCACTCATTTACATTACATCAAAACTTGAAAATTAAAATGAAGAACAACTGTGTCCATGTTTTGAATGATATGCACATTTCATCCATAGTTACACCAATTATGTTATACCTCGGCTTTAATGATAAGGATTATTGTCTATAACGTGTCACCTAGAGTTGTTTCAAGATATGATTTTTGGGCTTTAATGATAAATATTATTGCCATAATAGGGTTGTTTCAAAAATATGGTTTTTAATGTCACCTTATGGTTATTTCAAGGACATGATTTTTAATGTCTTTACTCTTCTTTGGTTTTCATAAAATATATATTTTTAAAATATTTTATATAATTTTTATTATAATTTAAAGTTTTTTAAATTTTTTAAGGAATAAATAAATCTATAACTTTATTAATAAAAGTAAAATTACAATCCATGGGTTATATATATAGGCTTTAGGAAAATACCATGGGTTACCAAAAACCATGGGCTGAAAACCACCACTATCATTTAACTATTTCCCTAGGTCAAGGTTAATGTATAAAAAGTATTATATTTTATTTTTATTGGTCTCCCATACAACAATCTTCCACTTGAGACCAAATACAATCTTGTATGAACATTGTTGTTATTCTTTCTATCTCCTTGCTAGTGATTGAGTCGCAAAGTTCACCTTTCATAACATTTGTATTAGGGCACCCAAGGTTTTGCAAAGGTCGTACTTATTCCTCAGCAAAATCTTTGTTAACATATATGTTGGATTGTCTTCTCTGTGTATTTTATGCAACAATAGCAGGCCATCATTTAGACTTAGCGAATCCAATGATACCTGACAACAATGTTCTTTGTATTAGAATAGAAGGAGGGATTTTTGGCAAGATGGATTCCAATTTGGCTATCACAATTCAATACATACTCTTATTGTTGTAGACCTAGTTCCTCCAAGAACCTCCTCATCCAAAGCATTTTCTTCCATGCATTAGTGATCCAGAATATATTTGCAGAACAAAATGAATACAGATTATTATAAAAAGATGCTTAACATAGAATAACAGATATAGAGTAAAACTAGTTTCTATTCAATAAGGAAATAAGCTGAAACTGTAAAATGCAGTAGGAACAAGCTTGCTAGAATGGTGGCATCTTATCTCTGAAAAGAGATGTGACAACTGCACTCATTCGCAAGAAGATGATTACAATGAGGCTATGAAGGCATTTTTACCATAAAAACGAATGTCAAAAACCCTAGACATCCAAAAAACCTAACCCTAGGAGATGAAGTGCCAAAAGTCATGTGGGCCCTGTTTGGGTAAGTTAGTACATCAACTTACCGGGGTTGTAACTTTTGCATACAATATTCGTTTTAGGTGCACGACAGCCTGTTGGAAAGGTCTATTTGAGAAATGCACGAGCCTTAAAAAATGTTGTTTAGGGCCTCAAAACGGCTCCGCAAGTCAGGGACTCGAAAACTAGGAAAAAAAACTGCCAAACTGGAAAAATGCCAAAATGAGCCATTTGGAATAGGTGGGAGGCCACCGACATCCATATGGATCAATCCTCCCCCCTTAGGAATAAATGGTCTCCATTGTTTTGATTTCCCCCATTAGATGAGGAAATGTTTTCTAAATTTGGCCTTGGGTGAGCCACTTGCCTTGGCGCAGGAGCTGCCCTGCTTTGACAACTTAATAAAGTTGGATCCTTTGCTGGCGAGTGCCCTTGATCCATTTTTCCACAATATGATCATTGGATTCATGTTGTATGCAGTCAAGGTTGATATCTATTGGTGTTAGTTTTTCTGCTATCTCTGAGGTGTTCAATAATGGTGGGAAATATGGTCGAAGGATATCCACGTTGAACATTGGGTGCAAGCCAAGGAAAGGAGGAATGTTGAGCTCGAAAGAATTATCACCCATAGCCTTGGTGATGGTGTGAGACCCATAATTGAGTGGACGAAGCTTCCGATGGGGTCCTGTAAATCGCTCTTTCTGCAAGTGCAAGCAAACTTTGTCGCCCACCTGAAACTTATGTGGCACCTGGTGTTGATCATGGTGCTGCTTGTACTTGTCATTAGACTTATGTAGGATATGCTCAACCTGTTGGCAGATGTGTTGGATCCGCTTAGTGAACCGGGTGGCTTTGTCAACTTCATTTGGAGCAGGAGATGAGTCGACCAAGGTGACCGCAAGGGGTAGTGCAACATCTATGGGATCCAATGGTTGTAATCTGAACCCCACCTGAAAGGGGTTGTGGCCAATTGAGATATGCAGGGCTCGGTTGTAGCTATATTGAACATAGGGGAGATTCACATCCCATGTTCGAGGGTGCTTGGAATTATACATGCGAAGGATATGCACGATCATTCAATTTACGACCTTGGTTTGGCCATCTGTTTGGGGGTGGAAGGCCATGGATTTGGTGATCTTGCTGTCTAGCAGTGACAAGAGGCTTGACTAGAATGTGATGAGAAATCGATTGTCCCAATATGAGACAATGGATTTTGGAATTCCAAAATGTACCCAGACTCGTTCAAAGAAGAGCTTGACAGTGGCCTCTGCTATGATTCTCTTCTTGCATGCGGCCATAATTGCCATCTTTGAAAAGTGATCCACAACCACAAAAACAAAGTCATTTCCATGCTTGGTGGACATGAGGCCTGACATGTACTCCATTTAGATGGATTCCCATGACCTGTCAGGAGTAGGAAGAGGGGTGTACAGGCCCTGTTTGTTAGTGGTTGGTTTGGCAATTGCATAGGCAGTGCATGACTTGATATACTTGTTGACCTCCTGTCAAAGTTTCGGCCAGTAGAAATGTTTTTGCAACATTGCCACTGTATTTTTGATGCCGAAGTGTCCTGCCACCCGACTGTAGTGGGATTCCAAGATCATCTTCGCTCGCTAGCGTGATGGAACGTAGATATTTCCTAGATGACATAGAAACCCATCCTAAAGATGTAAATTAGTGACAAATTCGTTTGTGCCCAACATTTGGTAGGTGTCAGAGAAGTCAGGGTTTGTCTCATAGAGTTGGGGCGATCCAGATGTCTCATGGCCGCAAGAGACTAGCACTATGGTGAGTGTCGTGACTGGCAGTATGCTGAGGAAATCAATGAAGCGGTTGGTGCTTCCCATTTTATACTTGATGTTGAGGTGGAATTGTTGCAAGTACATGGACCACTTCTGATGGAGGTCATTCTGTAATTTTCCTTGTCTTTGCATGAACTTTAGTGGATTATGATAAGTTTGGATGACTATCTCCTTCCCAAGAATGTAATGTCTCCACTGGTGGCAGTCTTACACAATGGAGTACATTTATTTGTCGTCATTAGGTTACTTATGGACAACATATGATAGTGTATCACTATGATAGGCCATGGGGTGGTTGTGCTGAGTGAGAATGATGCCCACAACATAGTCTAAAGAATCCATTTTGATCTCAAAGGGCTGTTGTAGGTCTGGTAGTGAAAGTGTTGGGGATGAGATCAAGCGTTTCTTCGAATCATCAAATGCTTGTTGTTGGGACATCCTTACCACCACCCTTGGTTACTTGGATGAGGTCCCATGCAATATGGGAGAATCCCAACATGAACATGCAAGAGAAATTGGCAAGGCCCAAGAAGCTCCGAAGCTTAGTGAGTGTGGATGGGGCTAGCCAGTCATGAATGACTTGGATTTTGGATGGATCCACATGTATGCGATGCTGATCAACAATATATCCCAGATTATGAATCTTGTCCATGTCGAAGGAGAATTTTTCTAGGTTGGCATAGAACTAGTGTTGTCGTAGGGTTTGAAAAACCTGTTGAATATGTTGCAAGTGTTTTTCCCAAGTCTTTTTGTAAATGAGGATGTCATCCATATAAACCACTACAAAAGTATTGGTGAATGGTCATAGGATATCGTCCATCATCCTCATGAAAGTGGTTGGAGCATTCGTCAAACCAAAGGGCATGACCAACCATTCAAAAAGACCTTCCTTTGTCTTGAAGGGGGTCTTCTATACATCCATCTGTTCTATCGGGACCTGGTGGTATCTAGACTTCAGATCAATATTAATGAAGTATTTGTCCCCCGTGAGATGATCAAGGAGCTTGTCGATTCGGGAAATCAGGTATCGGTTTCTAACTGTGATTTTATTCAGGCCTCGGTAATCAATGTAGAGTTGTCAGGTCCCATATTTTTTCTATACCAACACGATTGGGCCCCGACAAGGTGATGAAATGGGACAGATATTCCCCTTGTGGAGCAGTTCTTGGATCTGCCGCTTTATCTCCTCATTCTATAACATTGAGCGACAGTAGACTGGTCCATTGGGCAGGGGTGCGCTGGGAGTTAGATCGATGAGGTACTTGACCTGACAGTGCAGACATTCCTCGGTAAGTGAGGAGAAGATATCTGAGTATTCTTCCATGACCTTATCCACTTTCTTCTGCTGTGTGGAGAGGTCGGCCACAAAGACCCTGGATGTGGCTATGATCTTTCTTCTGAGAGTGAATCGCGAAGAAGACAACCTTCCCTGTCTGAGAGATGACCTTTTTACATTGCTTGGCATAGATGAAGAAAATAACACTAGGTGGGACTGACTCCGGTATTTTTTACAATTTCTTATTCAAAGTAATAATAACACTGTGAGGCCTAGACTCATATACATCATGATGTTTCCATAAATATGGTTGGCCCAAAATAACATTACAAACTTCGATAGGGGAAACATCACACAATACCTCGTCTTTTAAGGGCTTGATGTCGTATGACATGCAACATTGTTGGTTGGCGCAAATGTTGCTTCCTTGGTGGAGCCATCCGATGGTGTAGGGCCGCGGGTGCATTTTTTTTGGCAAGGCGAGTCGCTTGACAACCTCTTATGAGATGAGGTTCTTTTGGCTACTGCTATCAATGATGAAGTGCAATGGGTTACCCTTCACCGACATCTGTGAATGAAAAATTTGCTCGCCTTCCTCTGGCTCATCTAGTTCACCAGGCTAGAGCTTGGTGGTAGCAATGGTAGCACTGGTTTCTACGTCTATGATCCATATCCCCCTTTATGGTTCTGACTCAAAGTCAGAACCCACATTTAATTCAAATTCTTTCACCTCAGCCACCAACGACTGCTTCGAGCGACAATCAACAATGTTATGGTAGGGGCTCTTATGGAAGTTGCACCACTTCCTGGTATCTTTCTTTGTCTTTCTGGTGTCCTTATTTGCTTGCATCCTAGACTAGTTGTCTTGTGTCTGTCTATATTTTCTCTGTACTTTTCTCTGTGGGTTGGGGCTGATTTTGATGTGAGGGGTTCCCAGGCCCAAATTTCTGCGTCTTTTGTTTGATCTTCTGCTCGATTTTGATGGCATATCGATAGGCCGTGCCCAAGGATGAGATGTATAGAAACTCCATTTCGTCCTGGATGTATCTATGCAGACCACCTTGATACTTTAGCACCAGATGTCGCTCAAAATATTTGATACCCAACTTGGTGTGCAAGGTATTGAACATATTTGTGAACTCGAGCACCGCTTACTCTCTTTCCCGCTGCATCGTGGTCCAGTTTGTGTATAGGTCATCATAACTTCCAACAGGGTAGTATTGTTCCTTAATAGCATCCCAAAGGACTCCTAGGTGACTGCGACTATAAATAATGAGGGTTTCTCTGTTTCATTTTGCTCACATAAAGTTTCCCACCAATATTTGACATGGGGGACAACTTTCAGGAGCGCAAAAGTAATCTTTTCTCTATTTGAGAAGTTACAGACAAAGAAATACCTTCTAGTAGATTTAACCATTTTTCTACCACATCTGCGTCTATCTGATCTTAAAATATAGGAATATCGAAGTTGATTTGTACCTTGAAGGGGGTAGTGCCTCCGTTTGAGGAAGATTTGTCGCTTGTTGGTAGTCGTCGAAGGATTTGTGAAAAATTATCCATCATCTCGTTCCTATGTTGGGTGAGGGATTCTTCGAGAAAAATTTTGAAGGGATCTCCTGTCCCATTGCATTTTTTTTCTTCTTCCATGAGATGTCATTTGGGCATGCGAGAGCTTTTGTCCTCAAGAGAAACAAGCTCGAGTCCCAATTCTTTGTACCCTGACCTCATTGGGGACATGCATTAAAAACGACAAGGAGCAAACCGATCCGATACCACTGATCCAAAAAATATTTTTGCAAAATGAAATGAATCCATATTATTATCAAAATATGCTTAACACAGAATAACATATATACAGGAAAACTGGTTTCTATTCAATAAGGAAATAAGTTGAAACTGTAAAATGTAGTGGAAACAAGCTTGCTAGAATGGTGACGGCTTATCTCTGGGAAGAGATGTGATGGTTGCGCTCATTCACAAGAAGTTGACTACAATGAGGCTTTGAAGGCCTTTTTACCATAAACATGAATGTCAAAAACACTAGACATCCAAAAAACCTAACCCTAGGAGAGGAAGTGCCAAATTCATGTGGGCTTCTTTTGGGTAAGTTAGTACATCAACTTCTCGGGGTCGTAACGTTTGCAAACAATCTTCATTTTAGGCACACAATAGCCCGTTGGAAAGGTATATATGAGGAATATACATTATGACTAAGGTGAGCCCTAAAAAACATGGTTTATGGCCTCAAAACGACCTCGCAATTCAGGGACCGAAAAACTAGGGAAAAAACTCCCAAACTAGAAAGTTGCGAAAATGAGCGAGTTGTAATAGGTGGGAGGCCAATGACATCCATATGGATCAATTAGTTACTACAATATACTCAGTCTCTATGGTATAAATAACAACCACCTTTTTCAATCTAGATACCCATGAGATTGCAACTCTTCCAATGGTATATATGCAACCTATTGTAGATTTTCTAGAATCCACGACACCTACCATATTAACATTCGAAAATCATTCCAACAATGTATTGATACCTAGAAATCACAAAAAATAATCAATTGAGCCATTAATATATCTTAAAATCCATTCAAATACATTCCAATATTCCTTCCCCGAGTTTGCAAGAAACCTACTTACTACCCCCATTTAATGTGCCATGTTAGAGCAACTGCATACAATTGCATACATTAGGCTTCCTACTGTTGAAGCATATGGAATATTGGACATTTATTCTTTTGCTTCAATACTAGTGGGGCATTGTTTAGTTGTTAATTTAAGATGTGAGGCAAGTGGTGTATGTTGAATAAATTATTGTCATTGATGTCAAAGGTAAGTAAGTATTCAAATATAAATGTGACTTTAATAAATACAAAAGTAGAAAGGTTAAGTGGAAGTGGAGTTTATGTAAAAGTGAGTAAACATGAAAGTGGATTAAAAAGAAAAAGGTAAAAGTGAAAGTGGAGTTTACGTAAGAGTGTAGTAAACATGAAAATGCATTAAAAAATGTAAAAATGAAAGTGCACATGGTATTTGCACATGGATTAAAATCCATGGTATGTTAAAAGTGAATTAAAAATTAAAAAGGGGGAAAGTTAATTATTATTCAATATAAGTTGTGTCTTTCAAATGAACATGACTTTTCACGTAAAGCTGATGGAAAAGTATAAATGGAGAAGAGTGTTATGAGGAAACAAGGCTTTGTTGTTTGATATAAAAAACTATGCCTTCTGGAGTATAAGGATGCAAACATATATAATGGTCCTTGGTTTTGATATTTGGCAATCGATTGTGACTGGTTATACAACCCCAAAAACTCTACCAACATATATAGTCGGGAAAAAAACTAGTGAAAATGATGCAAAAGCCATGAATTCCATCTTGTGCATATTGTGAGAATCAAAGTTTTTCAAAGTAATGCATTGCAATTTAGTGAATGAAAATTGGTACAAACTTCAAAACATCCATGAAGGAGATGAAAAGTTCAAGAAGGTTAATCTCCAAACTCATAGAAGACAATGTGAGAGTCTGAAGATGAAAGACAAAGAAAATTGTTAAGCCCTAAATAGTGGCCCATTACCCCTTAATTATGGAATATTAAATTAGTAATGTTATTTTATTTATGTTGGCTTGGGTCCATTAGTTGTAATTGTACCTCCTAGTCTCCTATATATACCAAGGAGACCTTTTCATTTGGAATCATCTGGTATTTGGAAATTTATGTGGTGTATAAGGAGGTGGCCCCCTTGAAGATGCTTATTATCTAAAATTCTCTCTTTTTCAAGGACTTGAGTACTTTTTCTGAGGTTTTTATATGCTATATTGATATTTGGTTCCTAACATTTGGTATAAGAGCTCAAGGTCTCAGGGTTTTGCAGCTACACTTGGGACACCTTGGATTTTTCAATATAAAATTTTTTCTATGGCATTTCAGAAGGATCCCCTTAGAGGATAATTAGTATATAGATCAATGTACGTGGGGTAAATTTTTTATCTCCTGAGGTATTATACTTTTGGATATATAGCCTATGTAAGATAGGGTTATGAAATCATCACAAATTTGGTCATCTCAGAATTTTCGCTATAAAATGTTTTCTATAACATTTCACACCCTTAAATCAAGAGGATATTCAAAGAAATTATCAGGGTATCTGTGATACAAATTTCATCATCTGCATCATCTTATGTTTGTAGATACACTCTGTGCAAGATAGGGTATATGACTAGTCATATTAACTAGTCTCAAACAGGTCTTCCGGGTAAAAAAATGATATCGTCTTCAGTGAGTATCCAAATTAAGTGAGACCAGTGGCATTGGATAGTGGATAGTCTGTAGTAACTTTGGTACAATTTTCAGAATCAAATATCAGATATTGTGATCTTGGAACGCTTTACAAGTACACTCTCTTGGAATTGAAATAAACCATCAAGGTGTAGGGAAGTTACCATAACTTCCACTTGGAACATCTTATTTTGATAAGGATTGTGGCATTGCAAAGAAGACATATCATGGAACTACAAAAAACAAATGCATACCTAGAAGGGCCGAAATTTTGGAGATACATCAGAAGAAATATCATCTAGTAGAAACACCATGAAATCAAGGTTTAAAAGTGATGCTTAGTCAACATGCCACCACAAAAGGGAATTTCTACACCAATTAATCCTCCAAATAGTCCTACTTGGATTCTTGATGAAGGTGAAGAAATGTGCAGAGACATAAATGATTTACAAAAGAAAACAGTAAAAAAATATGAACTACAAGGGATGATGGATTCAACTGAAGCTAAGTTGGAGGAAATAATGGATACTAATATGGAGGATTTAAAAAGGGATATCATGGAAGGATTGAAAACATTTATAATAGAGAGGACACCTGAAAGTGAAAATGTATCGCATGAAATTGATGACAACGACACAAGGAAGATGAATCAAGAATGGAGAAACTCTAACTTTGGGTTGAAGACCAACTACTTTCCTAAGATCGATATGAGGAAGTTTGATGTAAAGGATCCAATCACATGAATACTTCAGATGGAGCAATTCTTTGATCTACATGATGTGCCACATACACAAAAGGTACATATTGCTTCTTTGTATTTAGAACCCAATCAATTTGTATGTTATCGATGGCTTTGTTCTCACAAATCACTCGTCACTTGGACAATTTTCACGGAAGAAATGATAGCACACTATGAGGATACAAGGAGTAATACCTTCTTTAGCCCATTGATAAATCTCAATAAAAAGGGTTCAATTGCATATCACATTGAGAACTTCCAAAGATTGAATATAAAGGTAACAAATATTCCAGATGAGCACCTGATTGATGTATTCATAGGAAATTTAAAGGATAACACTCAACAAGAGGTTCTCCTTTGGGAACCAAAATCATTGGAGAATGCATCTAGGGTGGCAAGAAATGTTGAAAGTAAAAATGTGGCTATGGCTACTGGAAGGACCACTCCTAAAATCTATCGAGAGAATATTGTTCCTTCTTCTAAAACACCTCAACAATTGGAGGTAATACAAGAAATTTTTTTATTCTTTAATTGCAAGAACAAGTATAGTAAGGGAAATAAGTGTGGTGAGAATAAATTATTCTACATAGATTGTGAAGAGGAAGAAGAACAATAACAAGAACAAGAACCATCTCAAGATGAAAACGTAGAAGCGATTTCTTTTAAAGAGTTGACTCCCATGATATCTTGTAATGCATTGGATGGAATTAGCACTCCTCAAACCCTCAAGATCGGAGGATATATCAAAAATAAAAAGGTAATAGTCCTAATTGATTCTAGTATTACTCATAATTGCATTCACTATAAATTAGCCAAAGCTCTCAATTGTGGTATATCCAGCGCCAGAGTTTCAAGTAATGATTGCAGATGGAGGAACTATCAATTGCTCAAGAAAATGAAATAAGATCAATCTTACTATGGGGGAATATGTAATGAATATCCAATTATTGCTATACCCATGAGTGGTTCTGATGTCGTACTAGGAATCCCATGGTTACAATCATTAGGAACAATGGATTTTAATTTTCAAGAACTTTTCATGAAATTTTCATCGTGAGGAAAATAAATTGAGTTAAGGGGTATCACAGGGAAACCTAGTAAGATGATAATCTCTAATGTCATGACAAAATTATTGAAAAAGGGGCATCAGGGTGTAAGTGCACAACTATGCTCACTATATGTTCACACATATAAGCCATCTATTTCCCTAGATATCCAAGGGATCATTGATAAACATTCCAAAGTATTTGAAGATATTCCCAAAGGTATTCCACCCACTCGCAATCATGATCATTCTATTCACCTAATTCCTCGGAGAGTTCCTCCTAACATCATGCCTTACATATACCCTTATGCCTAGAAGAGTAAAATTGAGCGTATGGTTGAAGAAATGTTAGAGGCTAGAATTATTAGACCTATACAAAGTTCTTATTCTAAGGTTTTTCTATGCTATCTTGATATTTGGTTCCTAACAAAAATGTTACGACCTATCTCCTCTATGTAGAATAAATTATCAACACCATCAAAGGACTTGGTGAAACAATTGCAAAACCAATGATTGTGAAAAAGGTGTTGATGTCAGTCCCTTAAGATTTGATGCCAAATTCTCCATCATTGAGAAAATGAAGGATCTTGATCAATTAACAATGGATGAATTGCATGGGATCCTCATTGCATATGAAATGAGGACTGAAAAGGAAAAACCTTAAAAAAGGGAAGAATATTTCAAAGCCTCAAAGAAGATGAAGAACAAAAAGAAAAAATCAAGCAATAGTTCCAGCTATGAATCAAACGCAAAGGAAGCAAATTTTGTGAGAAAAATAAAAAAAAAGGGTATGGAAAATACAAAGGTACTTTTCCCTTTAAATACTTCAACTGTGAAAAAACAAGACATTTTGTTGCTAATGTGAATAATACTATAATGTAAAGATAAAATATCATCAACACAAAAATAGCCACAAATAGGACAAACATGAAAATAAAAAGAACTCTTATAAGAAGAAGAAGAGCCTCTACTCAAAAGGGGTTAGTGACTCGTCTAAAGAAACCAATGAAAGCAGTTTCGGTAATGATAGAGAAGAAATTGTCTTTATGGAAATTGAAATAAATATTAATAAAGACAAAATTAAATTAATGATGGATTCAAAAGAAGACTAAAATGGTAAAACAAATGGAGAAGTGGATCTTGAAGAAGAAATCATTTGTGCCTTAAGAGAAATAAATAAGCTAAGGAAAATGAATTTGAAACAAAAGGAGAAACCTAAAAAATATGAAGAAGAGGATCATGATTCAAAATCCAAAATATCACAAAGCCTTGAAGAATCATAAAATATTATCGTAATCCTAAAATTTCAATTAGAAGACGCAAGAAGGACAAAATAAGTGGTGAGAATCCACTTGATTAAAAAGGAAGAAAATTGTGAAGAGCTATAATAGATAGAGACATCTGGGAAGATTTCCTCCCCGAATTTCACGCACAGAGTTGGGAGGTACCAGATGAGAATTTACTGGACTTCCATGAAGCTATTCACCGACACAATATCATGCATGAGAATGTCCAGATTAAGCTCTTCAGGTATTCATTGAAGGGAGCTTCTCTTGAGTGGTGTCGATCTCTTCCCGCTGCGAGCATCCGCTCTTTAACATGTTTTCATACAACTTTCAATTCTTTTTGTAAAGATTACTATCCAGCTAATGGTTTGTTTGAAAACTGTTGTAAGGTGTTTTATTCACTTCAGGAAGCCTCTGTTGGCCCTAAAGACCAGGCTCATGATGAAGCCCTTACTGTGGAGGAAAGCATCTGCTATGAAAATATAGAGGCGTTGGACGATATTAATTGTGTTATCCCCAGAACGAAAGCATCTGACATCATATCAGATGCATCTGTTCTTTTAGATATTCATGAAGATCAACACACCTCTTGTGGAGATTATGAGTTTGCAGAGAAGATGTGGTCCATGGTAGATGGCTCACCGGAGTATTGGGTTGAAGCAGAGATTCCTAGCAACCGTTTCTGAGGACGGAGACCTTCCCGCTTGTAAAGAAGAGATTATTGTGCAAGAGGTTTCCTCTCTTTCTCTCCAGGGAGTTTCTCATGATATATTTTTACCTGGGATTAAAGAGAAAAGGATTATGTATGAGCAACCTGAACCAGCAGGTCCCGCTGTCCCTGAAACGGAAGTTTTTGACGGGATAACTGTTCTGGAGGAGGATCATATCAATGAAGGACAACCCCTTTTTGATATATATTATAGCGATGATGAGCAGCAAGCTTATCCTACTTTTGATCACTATAGAGATACTGAAGAGCCAGTTAGCAAACAGAACCACCCTGTGGTCCCTATTTATGATGAATACGAATCGGACCTGGGGGAGGAAGAACTAGAGGAGAAAGATATTTTCTGTCCAGAGCCAGTCAGCAAGCAGTTACCACCTGAGATCAGTGAGCTTACGTCAATTGTCCACTCACCTGTGCTTATCAAAGATATTCAATCACATATGAGAAACTCTGTAGCAGAGGAGGTTGCCTGTCACCAATTTTCCAAAATTTTCCACTCATTCTATGACGCTATCGACAAATACATGGAGTGGCATGTCCTTTATGCCTTGGAGCTACCCTATTCCATATCAACTTCACCCTGTGAGGAGAAGTTGAAGAGTGTATCCATTCTGCTGTCACGGTTACACTATCTACTGGTGATCATCAATAGAAGGAAGGAGCTTCTATCCAGGAAGCTGCTTGAATGGATATGGTGGAAGTTTTCTTTCACCTAGCCCATGTAAAGTGTTTCATTAGTTTAGGATTGTATATAAATAAGCTCTTTGAGCATGTATCTTTGTTTTGTTGCTTTTACTTTTTGGCATATATTTTTAGCAGCGGGATGTTTTGAGCATGACTCCATAGCCCAATAGCAAGGCACTGAAGCTGCGGAAGGAGTTCTTAGAGCATCGCAGGGATGACTCTATCCCCCATGGAGCCTAATGTTAGCGATATTTCTTGTCTCAGGACAAGGAATAAAAACAAGACAACGAAAGTCCCGAATCCTCGAGAGTTAATAGGGACCATCCATCTGGAAAGGACGCGTGGCAGGAGATCAGCGTAATCGGGGAGTGTCCCTACAAGGAAGCATCCATCGGAGTTGAAGCCATCGGGATATCGGGGTTCTTGGAGGCAATGGAACCGTTGCATCAAACACTGCGATATCGCGATACGTGATATCCCGACACCAAGAGTGTGGGGCCACAGAAGTCAACGGAGGACAGGTGGCAGGCTTTCGCGACAGGGAACGGACCGTTGACAGGTCAACGGCCATGAGCCATCGAGGATCAGAGAATCGCGAGTCCGAAGGATGCGTGCACATTAATGTCGCAAACCCCGAAACCCCGATGGAAAGCTATATGAGTGCGGTCATATGGTAGCAGGTCACATGGACCATTGTATAGCTCGGATGGGCTAAGGGCAGAAGAGCGATAATCGGAGAATCAGTGATCGGGAGTTCAAAGGGTCAAGAACTCTTGACAACGGGGAATGCGAAACCCCGAAACCCGATACAAAGTCGGGGAAAAGTCACGGTGAAGTAAAAGAGACCGTGAGGAAGGAAGAAGAGACCTGTGGACTGGGTCGGGTTTTCATCAGGGATACCACTCTGGGATCTAAAGAGTCGCTTCGGCTCAGTAGAAAAGGAGAAATAGGGTGGGTGAAGCCTCGCGTCACCCATTTATTGCAGAGTATAGAGGTCTCGGCTGAAATTTACCCAGGAGGGTCCCTTGTACCGGTTCTCTTCAAGAAAGCCACGCCGAGTCTCCAACTCACACGCCAGTTCGATATTCAAAGGGCTCAGCTACCCCCTGGCACGAGCCATGCTGAATTACGGAGGCGTATGACAGGGGAGCAGAGGACAGATTTGATTGAGGCAGACTAATAGCCCATCTTGATAGAGAAGCTCCTCAACGTCAAGCATTGAATTCATGATATGATCGCGCCTTCAGCGCCTGAGTCAGTTCCAAGTATATGTAGGCGTTTTCGCCATTTTGTAAAGGATGGATGGTTGAGCAGAGCTCCCGGTTGTAAAAATTTAATAAAGCACTGTTTTCTGGTTATTTTCTAGACTTCTGAGACTTCTTGCCTTATGAATGCCAGTTTCTTTACATCTTTTTTATACTGTGTTAGAGTAGCTCAGAATTGGAGGATCTAGTCGAGCTGTAGCTGTTATAGGATGATGTTGTAATGGATCACTGTAATGGTTACAGAGTCTCTAATCGGTTCCTGTGTTTTCCTTAACGTTGGATGACTTGGAATTGGAGGATCCAGTCAAGTCTTCTCTTTAGTTTCTTGAAGCTCTGAACCAGGAGGATCCTGCATTCAAAGTTTTTCCCCTACAAACCGCTGTAAGCTTGTTGCCCAGAGCGGGTTTTTCACCTTTCTTACTAAGTCTTCCACCTGCTCATCTTTTAATCGACCCACTGGATAAAGTTAGGATTCTAGACCTCCTTTGTTCTTTACGTACCAGATCCAGTCCCCGAGTTAGAGTGATATCTCCTCGAGTCTCTACCCATTCGATCGCCCATTTATCAAACTGTGACATAAAACTGATGGGCATTGGGCTCTACTCCTGCAAGCAATCTAGTAGTGACTTCCGACGCTAACACCGTGGAACAATTATTATCAGTTACATTTCCTCATGAAGTTGTATTTATTTTGACTGTGGGAAGTGTCGAAGTATATATATGTTGCATCTGGAGTGTTAACCCTAAAATATCTTATCTCAGTATAGCAATGTTTAAATAATCTGGGTATGTATTTACAGGGTTACCCTAAGGAAGCCCTAAAAAAATGTAGTTAAAAGGGATAATCTTTTGTATTACCTCCTGTAGATTTAAGGGTTTTAACCCTACGCAAGTATGTGAATAAAGAAAAGAATAAACCGGATAGACCTTCTGGGGTTTTCATAAATGCGGTTTGTGTAACTTCTTTTGTATTTACTGTGTAGATTAACATCAGATCTCCTGTTTAAGTTCCATCTCTGAGTTCATGCAGTGATAACTAGAGGCACGAAAATTCTTCTGTCGAAAATCGAATTTGGTGTGGGAAAAGAAAATAACGGGCGGTTTAAATTATGAGTTCATAGTTTACCTTCTATGATTTCATAGGCACCTATCGATATATATAAAAATAATTTTTGGATCTCAATTATTTATATTATAACTTTTCCTTTAAATGAATAACATGATTTTATCGCTTATAACTCAGTATCCCGACCTCCATTCTTGGGTTCCTCTATGAGTTTTTTACCTTTTTCTTTGTATAGCAATTCGTATGTATTAGTGTTTATGGTTGAATGTCCCGCAAACTCTGTTTGCTTTTCTAAATTGGGAAGGAATGCACCTCTCTGGGAAAATGTGACTTTGCTGTGTGTGATTCAAATTTTAATACTTTGGTTATGTAAAAGAGTTACATACCCATTATGGGATCTTCATCCTTGAGTTTGAGTGATTTCCATTAATAATTTCCTTGCGTTCCTTGTATTCATACAACATTGTATAAAATGGAAAAACCTACACTCTGTATATATATTTGGGAACATGATTTTACTCTTGGCAGCATGCAAATTTGTACCCTGCGCGAGTTAACCCAAATCTGTGTAATTTGACAGCTAACCCTGGATAAACCAGGGAAATTTGTTTACCTTCTATGGATTCTTATGTTGGTACTGTGGGTGGTTACTAAATGTTTATCAAGTTTTAATTATTATTTAAACTCTAGTAGTTCAAGGTATTTTTTTTTCAGTTACGAAATTAATGATGGGGCCCTGTTTTCTTTGTGAGGGTACCCATCAGTTATTCCTGTTTCCACTCCTCCCCTTCGGACTGTGGAAAAATTGTCTCTTCAATGTCGGTGGGGAACCACTTCCACGCCAACTATAAGCTAAGTACTATTCATTTGATGAATCTTTAATATTTATTTTCATTTGATTACTTTAACACACTTTATTAAATCTATCGATTTCCCCTTGTAGGATTAATCACTTCGCAAGAAACATATCAAGGGGATCGCCTTGGTCGAAAAAGTATTAGAGTTCCAAACCATGGCATTCAATATAAAAACTCCTCAGGTTTTGTTTACCATTAGTGCATGGTCCTCACCCTAGGGTACTCTACTGTGATAAATTTGAACCAGGGTTTCATACATAAACTGGTTATTTGTAATTTAATTCTTTAATGGAATAAACATGTTGTAAAAGAACCCCATTTTGAATATGATTCAACAATTTAAACAATTGTGGTAGCATGTGTTATGTAAACTATTGAATCTCTATTTGTCTATGGACCATCAAATTTAGAATGTAAATTTCATTCATAAGGGAGGATTGTTATTCGCTTTATCTACTTTTTATGGTACCTGTACAACGACTGAAATGGCATTCTGCATATATATATATAAATTTCCAGAAAACACAACAGTTCTAACATTCTTTATGCCTGGTTAAGCATATACGTATATTACTATCTATACATGTATAACTCAACTTTATTTGCAATTAGAATTCACAATAGATTTCCTATGTTTACTCAGTGAGTGAAATCAACAGATAAAATAATTTTCCTATAACCATGTCATTCTGTCAGCTAATAATCAACAAAACATTTAACAAGAGAACAAGTAGATGTATATATCTGAATAAGATGTTGGAACACAAATGTAATAACCAAGTTCCACCCAACCGTAGAACAGAACAGCTAAATTACTTGCTCCATTCACCCCCTAGCCTGACCATGAGTCCATAAGAGAGAATTGACAATGATCCTCTTTTGCTATAGTCCTTCTTTCAGATCATAAAATTCCCTTTCCTCACACTAAACAATGTTCATAACAACAAGTGATATCCTTTCTCCAATATACTAAGAAGCGTACTCCCTCCTCCCATATGTTGTATATCATGATCATCTTGTGCCTAGGTATTTTTCCCTCCTTGGGAATTTTCATATCTTTACAAATCCCTGATTCTCAGGGTCTGCTAGTGCTCAAATTCCTCATTTTCCACTTGTAAAATGTATCCCTGAGGTAACACAAGTTTGTCCCCGACTCATGGAGTCATGGTCAGTTGTTTTCAACCTGGTTGTTCCATTTGTCCTTCAACAATTAATGTATAAAAAAATTGTCTTTTACATGTGTCACAGTCAAAGAGTTAGTTGGGCAAATCAAATCTTTTCCCAACAGTCACAAATAATTAATTACAAATAATCAAATTCCAAATTCGAATTCGCCATAAATGGCAATAATTTTCCAAATACAAATTTGCCAAAAACAAAAATTTATTCCTACGTGCACAGAGACTTTAATAATTAATTATTTTTGGGGATATTACATCCTCTCCCCCTTCAGTGCAACACTGTCCTCAGTGTTTATTCCTCTCTCAAAATAGGGTTGGATAGGATTTATGCAAATCTTCCACTAATTCCCAAGTGGCCTCCTTAGGACTAAAGTGCTTCCATTGCACTTTTACCTAGGCGATGGCTCTGTTTCATAGTACGGTTTCTTTCCTGTCCATAATGTGCAGAGGTTCCGCTTGGAAGTCTCCTTCTGGTTCCATCTACACCATGTTCCAATCAATGATGTGAGTAGGATGATGAATATACTTCTTCAACAAAGAAACATGAAAAACATTATGAACTCTTAAATTTGCAGGGAGTGCAAGTTGATATGCCACGGGTCCAATTCGAGCTAAGATTTCGAAGGGACCAAAAACCCTGGGTGCCAACTTTGAACAGTTCCCTATCTTTAGTGAGCTTCTTCTTGCTTTGAATTTCAAATACACGTGGTATCCAACTTGAAATTCCTAGTGTCTCCTTTTCAAATCTGCTTAGCTTTTCTCTCTGTCTTGTGCCTCTTTTAAATTCTGTTGTACTTTTCTCTCTATCCTATGCCTCTTTTAAAGTCTGTCAACTGGGTTATCCCAACTAATCAAAGTTGTACATTTTCTGTCGTACAGTTGTTCGAAGGGACCTATCTTAGTTGACGTATGATAGTCGTTATTGTACGCAAATTACACTAAGTGTAGGTATTCTTCCCACTCAGTTGGTTTCGTAACATATCTTCCACAATCTGATTCGTTCGTTCAGTTTTCCCATCCATCTGTGGATGGTAGTTTGTGATAAAATTCAGGTTTTGTTTTGTTTGTTAGTTTTTCTGTGACCTGTGGGACTAACCTGTGGCTAAGAAACCATGACTTAGGGGCATCTAAGCCGTCAAAATCACTCGAGGATTGCACCCAGCCTGAGCCACACCAACCCTTAACATGGAGGGATTTTTTTCCCCGTAAGTTTCAAACCAGTGACTTTAACATCACAGAGTTCCTTAACACCACACTCTGTCACCGAATGTCCTACACCTCAGGGACTATGCTGAAATTCAAGTTAGTATTCAACCCTGTAAACAATTCTTTCCAAAACGTTGATGTAAATTTGACATCTTTATCCAAAATCACCATTTTAGGAATACCATGCAATATAAATATTTCCTTCATAAATATTTCAGCGATGTTAATAGCTTTATAAGTAGACTTCACAGGAATAAATGTGCAGACTTTCTAAGTTTATCAATCACTACCATAATCGAATCATTCTACTTTTGATTTTTAGGCAAACCTGTGATAAAGTCTAGTGAGATAGTCTCCCACTTCCATTCTCGTATAGGTAGAGGTTGTAGTAGGCCGAATGGATGCTAATGTTTAGCCTTCACCCGTTGACAATCTAGGCATTTAGATAAATATTCAATTGTCTCAACTTTCGTGTTAGGCCAATGAAACAATTTCCTCAAGGTTGTTACCATTTTGTGGTATCCCAGATGTCCAGAATATGGATTTTTGTGCACTTCATCCAAAATTGTTAGCTTTAATTTAGCAGAATCTGGTATGTACAACATGTTTTTAAATCTTATCATTCCATTATTATCCAAACTCAGATCTGTTATGTCCAAATTTTTTGCATTTCCTTGTAAATCTACTATTGTTTTGATGTAGTTTTCGTCAGTATCACTTGCAGATTTTATCCTTTGTTCAAAGTCACTTTCTTCTCTGCTAATACTTATCTCAAACAATCCATGAGTTTTTCTAATTAAGGCATCTGCCACTTTGTTTTCTTTACCCTTGATTTGTCTTACTTTGAAATTGAATTCACTCAAGAAGGCTAGCCACCTTGCTTGCCTTGCGTTAAGATCTGGTTGACTGAATAAGAATTTCACACCACTGTTATCAGTTAGCAACAAAACATTTCTTCCCATTAAGTAGTGTCACCACATTTTTAGCGCATGAATTACAACTGCTAATTCCAAGTAGTGTGTGACGTAGTTCAGATGCTCTTTTAGCTTTCGTGATTCATAACAAATAACGTGCCCTTCTTGAGTTAGGACACCTCCCAAGCCTTCTTTGTTTGCATCCACGTAGACTATAAAGTCTTTATCAAGGTCTTCTACCCTTAAAATAGGTGTGGTAGTTAACAATTCATTTAAATTATTAAAATTGTCCTTACATTTCTATGACCAAGTAAACTTTGTCCCCTTTTTATGTAGGGATGTGATTGGGTATGCAATCTTAGAGAACCCCTCGATAAATCTTCGGTAGTAACTGGTAATTCCCATGAATGATCGAATGTCTACCACATCCTTAGGGATAGTCCATTCCATAATGGTTCTTATCTTCTCTAGGTCAACTGCAATACCTTCTTCAGATATTACATGTCCTAGGTACTGTATTCTCTTTTGGTAGAAGTCACATTTGTCAAATTTTGCATACAACTTGTGCTTCCTTAAGTTCTGCAATACTATCTTTAGATGTTATTTGTGTTCTTCTTCCGTTTTTGAATAAACTAAAATGTCGTCAATAAATACCAAAACAAATTTATCCAAATACTGATTGAATATGTTATTAATTAAACACATAAATGTTGCTGGTGCGTTAGTGAGACCAAACATAATAACAACAAAATTGTAATTTCCATATCTTGTTCTAAACATTGTTTTACTTATATCCTCATCCTTTATTTTGACCTAGTGATAACCAGATCTTAAATCTAACTTAGAAAAAATCTTTGTCCCCTCCCACTTGGTCAAACAAATCGTTAATTCTGGGTAGAGGATACTTGTTTTTAATAGTCATTTTGTTTAACTGTTGATAATCAATACATAATATTAAAGTCCCATCTTTCATTTTAACGAAAAGGACAGGTGCTCCCCAAGGTGAGACACTTGGTCTGATGTATTCCTTGTCCAATAGTTCTTGCAGCTGAATTTTCATCTTTGTTAATTCAGGTAAACTCATCCTATAGGGTGACTTAGATATCGGAGCTAATCCAGGAAGTATATCGATAGAGAAATCTATCTCTCTTCTTGGGGGAAGTTTTGGTATTTCGTCCACAAATAAATCTCTAAATTCATGTAAGATGGTAAAGTCTTCTAGGTTGGGTTTATCTTCCTTTTCTAACAGATTTGTCACTTGAATAGCATAAATCTGACAACCTTTATTCATGCATTTATTAAACTGCATGGATGAGATCTGCCTGACTGAGACTGGTTTTTTGATGCCTTGTGTTGTCCTAACTGTGTTGTTTTCGTCTTTGTAAGTAAGTGATTTTTCGTAACAATCCAAAATTACTTTATGTTTCTCTAACCAGTCCATTCTAATGATTATATCGTATGATCCCAACGGTAAAATATTCAGATTTAACTTTGTATTTTGGCCATCTAAACTGAGTTCACAATAAAAAATGAAATCTTTTACTTTTCTTTTTGTCCCTGTTGCTAGTTGTACTAACCAAGATTTAGTATGCTTTACTTTATTAAGCTTGTTTGAATCAACTACACCAGGAGTAACATAACTCATAGTAGCTCCTGGGTCAATTAAAATAGAAATACGATTATTATTAACCTTACATTCAACCTCCACTATAGTGGATTGATGATCAGCTTGTCGGCCATCCACAATTGCATTAATTATGTGTACGCTTATGCCCACATCTCCTACTGTAGAGGCCTCTTGAAAGTTATGAATTGTGGTCCTTGCTGCGGAAGTTAAATGTGGGTAGTTCCTCCTTAAGTGAGGTTCTCCACACTCCCATCATTTTAACGATTCCCTTGGGCTGTCCCCAAATTTGTTGGTTCCCAGATTAACTGGTCTACCTCCCCCTTGGGTGTTTTGGTTATTGGAATGAAAATATTTCCTTTGGAAATTCTTTGCCGCATTCTGGAAAGGGGTTGGTTGGAAGCCTTTATTCCACTGATTCATTCTTTCATGTTTCTCATCCTTCCAAGACTTGGGAATTTCAGACCATTGTTTGTATTGATCATAGTACATATGGGCCTTTCTAAAAAACTCGCTTAAGGTCTTGGGATTCTCGAATTCAATTCTGTCCTTATAGTACCATGGTAGGCAACTTAGGAATCACTGCATTTTTACCTTGTCTTCCCTGATGTATGGCACAAATATTAACAATTCAATAAATTTGTTTACTAGGTCGTCCATGGTCATTTGTGCGAGTCTTAGCTCATAAAATTCTTTGGTCTTTCTTTCATAATAAATTTCTAATAAATACTGTTTCTTGAAGTATTTCTTGAAATCTGACCATTCCATTTGTTTCTCCTTTAAACCCTTGGCCTACTTCAGGTCCTGCCACCAGATACTCGCCTTTCCTTTCAGGTTATAAATTGCCATTCTGACCTTCATGTTACTAGAATAATTATAAATCTGGAAATACTTTTTTATATCCAGTAACCATGCTTCAACCTCCTCCCCTGTCCTAGATTCTCCATCAAAGGTGGACGGTTTGATCTTCTTGAATTCACCCTCCAAGTGGTACACCTATTTTCTTTTACTTCTCGTGGTTGTTTTATTTTCTGTTGTTTGTGTGCCTTCGAAAGAACTGTTCTCGTTTTCTGCTTCAGGACCGGAATTTTTGGAGGCTCTTTTGTTGACCTCTTCTTCCTTTTCATTGTCTTTTGGGGTCTTCTTTGTTACTATGTTGCACAACAGTACTTCATTTATTTCCTGTTGGTCTTCGTGTGCCTTTTTCAGTTTCTCATTATCTTCCTTGAAAACTTGCAACTCCATGATAAGGTTCCTCATTGTTTCCAGAACCTGGGTGGCTAAACTTCCTTCATTTTCTTGCCTAGGTTCTTTAGGAGGTCCTTGATCAGGATTCTCCTCAAGTCTGATCTCCTCTTTTCTCTGTGCTACCATTATCACAACAAAACAAAATTTTTTGTTTGTAACAGTAAGCATTTTTGTTAGGTTTTTGTTAAACAGTAAGCCTTGCTTTGAGGTCCAAGTGTTGTAACCTTTAGCTCTGATACCATATGCAATGTACCCCAAATTTACTAAAATAAATAAAAAAAAAGAAATTTAGGTGCAGTAAAACTTCTTGACTCTGACATATTCAATCAAACTTAATTTTATTATCATTGCTATCATAATACAACATGCACCTCCTCATAATTACAAGCGACTAATAACAAGGTAGTTATCTTCTCAAAGTGAAATCGTGCCTATTAAAATAATCCAGTACATGCGAAAACTGTTCGGTACATTCAACATTTTTAACATAATAGGCTAGTGTTTAGTCTGCTCACGAATTCTGTAATATCAAAAGATGTCCGTAAGACTTGTTGAATCCATAAGGGGACTATAGTAACCATATCCTAACGTGCATTCTACTCTTTCATATAGGATCTACATAAAATGTTTTACCAAAGGATTTACACATATATGGGATGCCACAACATATTTAGTTTTGTAGTCTTTTAAGTGAAATCCTAACATTTCATATATATAAACCATACATGGAACTCATAGCATACACACAATGCATATGTAGATATAGTTATTTGATTAGAACAAAAGTAGACCCCTTCTCGATATATATGAAATATATCTACCCTGTTCATATCTATATATCATAGGTTAAGTGAAGTAATATATATCTATAATATTCCACCAATTGTATTTTGGAAACAATTTTCCTTCCACGTATAGTTCATGTTTAAACACATTAACTAGATGATAGGTGCGCAAAAGAATTAGAGTTACCAGGAAACATTAAGGATGGTTATGACATCTCAGACATTGATGTGCCATGTACCCTATGCATCCAGTATTTCAAGGGAGCCACGTCTGAAATTAACCTAAACGTGCTAACCCTATACAAATCACATCACATCTCAGCATTGAATAGGTTTTTAAGTTGTGTTAATGGTGGTCATGTCTATCTGTAAATTGGATTTACCATTGGGTATATCATTTAACCTAGGTTTGTTTTTTTACTGGGTTCTTGGGGAGCCACGCCAAATGTCAGCTCACCATATCCGAGTATTCACATGTCTAACATACCATGGATTATTGTCACATCGTTACTCCTCATTTGGAAACAGGTGCGATGTTAAACCACTCATTGTTTCCTTAGTTTCTTGACAAAAAAACCCTCCTATGTTCTATGCATGTTTTCCGTCTGCGCAACCCTGGTGGCTTCACTCCTTGTGTTTGGAAACTTGGAGATACAAATTTTGGTTCTGGTAAACGAGCTAGGGAACGAGACCGGTCGAATCCTCTCTACGCAAGGTAATTATGACCCTTTATTCCTCATGTTACTGAACTCTCAAGGGTAAAATCATTTTGGAAAGATTGGTGTTTAGAAAATTTTGTTATCTCGTCTTCATGGTGTTCCTCCCAGTTTTTGCGCTGGTCTGAAAGCTTCAATGTCCCGTACGCATTTAATTATCTTACTGTGGAACAATTATTATCAATTACATTTCCTCATGAAATCGTATTTCTTTTAACTGTGGGAAGTGTCGAAGTATATATATGCTGCGTCTGGAGTGTTAACCCTAAAATATCTTATCTAAGTCTAGCAATGTTTAAATAATCTGGGCATGTCTTTACATGGTTACCCTGAGGAAACCCTAAAAAAATGTAGTTAAAAGGGATCATCTTCTGTATTACCTCCCTGCAGATTTAGGGGTTTTAACCCTACACGAGTATGTGAATAAAGAAAAGAATAAAATGGATAGACCTTCTTGTCAATGTTTCATGGAAACTTGAACAGGAGATCTATCTAAAGCAAGTACAAACAAATATTATCAATAAAGGAAGAGAGATTCAATATGGAAGAATGAGAAAATATATTCACACTACTCCAATGAGCTGATGATTGATACACAGATCATGATCAATATGATACAATGAATGAGTGGAATACACTCATATATAGGGAAAAACATTCCATAATTAAGAAAAGCAATCAAGAAGTTAGCTTTCCTTAGGAATGCATGCATGCATAATAGTGATGGTAAAAATAGAAAGTCTAAATAGAACTAGTCATTAAACTCCCACTGAACTAGTGTGTCGAAAATAGAAATTTCTCCAACACCCCCCTTGAACATCACTATGGAGTAAAAAATGAGTCTCGACTACTAGGCCATTTTAGGTACTCATGTACAATGCAACCAAATAACACTGAATAAAGTGAGGAAAGAGGGAAAACCACGTGGGAACAAACCCCCGCCTCAAAAGATAATGTATCAAAAGAAGAAAATGACAGCTACTAGGCAACTGTGTTCTTCACTGCTAGACGATCCCGCAATGTCTGAAACTTCTTCTCATTGAAAGTCTTCGTGAAGATGTAGAAATATTTATGGATCTGATGAAGTCCTTTCGCAACCTGTCTGGCCTTGTACTTATTGATCTTGTGGACCGATCTATACCTAAAAATATTCCTTTCTGTTGGATGTGGAACCAAATTCCAAGTCTGGTTCTGTAGGAGTAAGTCATACTCTTTTTGCATGGCTACTTGCCATAATGGATTTCCCACAACCTTATTGTAGTTATGTGGATCACTAGATTGAACCATATAGAAATTCATGGGCATCGCAGGTTCTGAAGCTGAAAATACATGAGAAGGCTCCTCATGCTGAGATCGAGTCCTCCTCCAATCCAATGGATTCCCTGCAAGGTTGCCTATTGCCTAAAGAATGGTATGTGTCTTCTTAGGCATCTGCTGAAGCTTCGACGTTGGCTTCTTATCTGGATGTACT
>JASDQU010949576.1:7083-18585 GCA_032191745.1 Picea mariana | reverse complement strand
CATGAATCTTTTGGTTCAAAGACCTACAAAATTACGATGAGGCAAAGCATGATCCTAAGTGGTTTCTAAGGACAAGTAATATTCCATAATCTTATGGCCTTGTCTTTGACATTAAACTTTGTTATATAAAAGATTACAATTCTTTATTGCACATCTACAATTTAACATACTCTTTCACGGTTTTGCTACAAGTCAAGTTAAACATGAATGTTTAGATTTAACTAATGGGTTGGGAAAGCAAGTAAAAAAAAAATATAAATATAAAATAAAATCTCTACACTTACATGAATCACTTCATCACTCAACAAGTCTTAAATTCACCTTACAAATTAATATCCTACCGGCTCATTTACATTACATCAAAACAAGTATAAATATAAGATAAAATCTCTACACTTAAATGAATCACTTCATCACTCAACAAGTCTTAAATGCACCTTACAAATTAACATCCTACCCACTCATTTACATTACATCAAACAAGTCTTAAATGCACCTTTCAAATTAACAACCTACCCACTCATTTACATTACATCAAAACTTGAAAATTAAAATGAAGAACAACTTTGTCCATGTTTTGAATGATATGCACATTTCATCCATAGTTACACCAATTATGTTATACCTCAGCTTTAATGATAAGGATTATTGTCCATAAGCTGTCACCTAGGGTTGTTTCAAGGTATGATTTTTGGGCTTTAGTGATAAAGATTATTGCCCATAAGGTGATACCTAGGATTGTTTCAAAAATATGGTTTTTAATGTCACCTATGGTTGTTTTAAGGACATGATTTTTAATGTCTATATTCTTCTTTGGTTTTCATAAAATATATATTTTTAGAATATTTTATATAATTTTTATTATAATTTAAAGCTTTTTAATTTTTTAAGGAAGAAATAAATCTATAACTTTATTAATAAAAGTAAAATTACAATCCATCAAATGTTTGTAGCATTTCTAAAATGTGTAGTTTTATAAATACATCCACATACTTTATTTTTTAACATTTTCATAACTTCTTTTAATTATTCAAAGTTTATTATTCTAGACTTGAGACTTGATTTAATTAGTTGAAATATCATTTATTAATAATAAAAGACATATTAATGTGATTTAAAATAATCTTCATTGACCTTTAATTTAATGAATTAATATCAAATTTTAATTAATTAAAGTTAAACAAATTATTTGTTATCTAGTAAAGTTTAATCATATAAAATGTTCAAATCAAAATCAAATTAATTTATTAAACATTTATTAATCAATTAAAATTGAAATTAAATAATTTAACTAATGTTTAAAATTATTTTTTATTTAAATTAATTAAACTTTATCAACAAATATGTATTGTAGTATAAACTATGACTACAGTTTGTGTGAAATTAATAATTAAAAACATGAGTTTTCTGTTTAAAAATCAGATATTGGATTTTGAAATGACATAGGATATGTACATTTATGCAATAATAAAATTAAGTAATACAATTCTCTTATAAATTTTTATTTCAATTTATTGTATTTTTTATAATTATTATGTTTAACTAAACAAAATATAAATATGAAGTATTTTAAAATATAATAATTTAATAAAAAATAAGATTAAATCATATAATTAAAAAAATTCAAATATGATTTTTTTTAATTTTTTAATAAAGAGAAAGTTGAGAAACATTGTGAAATATCCCAAAACATAATTCCTTATTAAAAAATAATTTAAATCATGTAATAAAAAAAACGCTTAAGTTAATTCCTTATTAAAAAATAATTTAAATCATGTAATAAAAAAACCACTTAAGTTTTATATATGAACGATCTTTATTCATTCAATTTATAATTTATTATTTAATTTTGTCCAAATCACAATTGGTCATTCTTAATTAAAATGTCGATATTCATTTTAATGTGTTGAATTATGAGTGAATTGTTAGATAATAAACCAGAGACAATAATAAATTTAAATAGATTTCATTAAAAAAAACACTTAGCATAATAAAAATGGTATAAATAAATAAGAACAAAACACCATGAATTTTATGTGAAAAACTCAACAATGTATGGGAAAGGAAAAAGGAAATGATGAACAAATTTTATTTATTAGTAAAAATATATACATATATTTTGTGTGAGGAAGAGTACATATATATGCTCTAGGAAAATACAATAGGTTACTAAAAACTATGGGCGGAAAACCACCACTATCATTTAACTATTTTTCTGGGTCAAGGTTAACGTATAAAAAGTATTATATTTTATTTTTATTGGTCTCCCATACAACAATCTCCCACTTGAGACCAAATACAATCTTGTATGAACATTGTTGTTATTGTTTCTATCTCCTTGCTAGTGATTGAGTCGCAAAGTTCACCTTTCATAACATTTGTATTAGGCCACCCAAGGTATTGCAAAGCTCCTACTTATTCCTCAGCAAAATCTTTGTTAACATATATGTTGGATTGTCTTCTTTGTGTATTTTATGCAATAGTAGTAGCCCATCATTTAGACTTGGTGAATCCAATGATACCTCACAACAATGTTCTTTGTATTAGAATAGAAGGAGGGATTTTTGGCAAGATGGATTCCACTTTGGCTATCACAATTCAATACATACTCTTATTGTTGTAGACCTAGTTCCTCCAGGAACCTCCTCATCCAAAGCATTTCCTTCCATGCATTAGTGATCCAGAATATATTTGCAGAACAAAATGAATACAGGTTATTATAAAAAGATGCTTAACAAAAAATAACAGATATACAGTAAAACTAGTTTCTATTCAATAAGGAAATAAGTTGAAACTATAAAATGCAGCGGGAACAAGCTTGCTAGAATGGTGGCGGCTTATCTCTAAGAAGAGATGTGACAACTGCGCTCATTCGCAAGAAGATGATTACAATGAGGCTAGATGAAGGCATTTTTACCATAAAAACGAATGTCAAAAACCCTAGACATCCAAAAAACCTAACCCTAGGAGATGAAGTGCCAAAAGTCATGTGGGCCCTGTTTGGGTAAGTTAGTACATCAACTTCCTGGGGTCATAAATTTTGCATACAATCTTCGTTTTAGGTGCACGATAGCCCGTTGGAAAGGTCTATCTGAGGAATACACGAGCCTTAAAAAATGTTGTTTAGGGCCTCAAAACGGCTCCGCAATTCAGGGACCCGAAAATGAGGAAAAAAAACTGCCAAACTGGAAAAATGCCAAAATGAGCCAGTTGGAATAGGTGGGAGGCCATCGACATCCATATGGATCAATCCTCCCCCCGTAGGAATAAATGGTCTCCATTGTTTTGATTCCCGCCATCAGATGAGGAAATTTTTGCTAAATTTGGCCTCGGGTGAGCCACTTGCCTTGGTGCAGGAGTTGCCCTGCATTGACAACTCAATAAAGTTGGATCCTTTGATGGTGAGTGCCCTTGATCTATTTCTCCACAATATGATCATTGGATTCATGGTGTATGCAGTCAGGGTTGATATCTATTGGTGTTAGTTGTTCTGCTATCTTTGAGGTGTTCAATAATGGTGGGAAATATGGTCGAAGGATATCCATGTTGAACATTGGGTGCAAGCCAAGGAAAGGAGGAATGTTGAGCTCGAAAGAATTATCACCCATAGCCTTGGTGATGGTGTGCAACCCATAATTGAGTGGACGAAGCTTCCGACGGGGTCCTGTAAATCGCTCTTTCTGCAAGTGCAAGCAAACTTTGTCTCCCACCTGAAACTTATGTGGCACCTGGTGTTGATCATGGTGTTGCTTGTACTTGTCATTGGACTTATGTAGGATATCCTCAACCTATTGGTGGATGTGTTGGATCTGCTCAGTGAATCGGGTGGCTTTGTCAACTTCAGTTGGAGTAGGAGATGAGTCGACCGAGGTGACCGCAAGGGGTAGTGCAACATCTATGGGATCCAATGGTTGTAATCCGAACCCCACCTGAAAGGGGTTATGGCCAATTGAGCTATGCAGGGCTCGGTTCTAGCCATGTTGAACATAGGAGAGATTCTCATCCCATGTGCAAGGGTGCTTGGAATTATACATGCGAAGGATATGCACGATCATTCGAATTATGACCTCGGTTTGGCCATCTATCTGGGGGTGGAAGGCCATGGATTTGGTGAGCTTGGTATCCAATAGTGACGAGAGGCTTGACCAAAATGTGCTGAGAAATCGATTGTCCCAATATGAGACAATGGATTGTGGCATTCCAAAATGTACCCAAACTCGTTCAAAGAAGAGCTTGACAGTGGCCTCTGCTATGATGCTCTTCTTGCATGCAACCATAATTGCCATCTTAGAAAAGTGATCCACAACCACAAAAACAAAGTCATTTCCATGCTTGGTGGACATGAGGCCTGACATGTAGTCCATTGAGAAGGATTCCTATGACTTGTCAAGAGTAGGCAGAGGGGTGTACAGGCCCTGTTTCTTAGTGGTTGGTTTGGCAATCACATAGGCAGTGCAGGACTTGATATACTTGCTGACCTCCCGTTGAAGTTTCGGCCAGTAGGAATGTTTCTGCAACATTGCCACTGTATATTCGATGCCGAAGTGTCCTGCCACCTGATTGTAGTGGGATTCCAAGATCAGTTTTGCTCGCTCACTTGATGGAACATAGATATGGCCTAGATGACACAGAAACCCATCCTAAAGATGGAAATTAGTGACAAATTCGTTTGTGCCCAACATTTGGTAGGTGGCGAAGAAGTCAAGGTCTGTCTCATAGAGTTGGGGAAATCCAAATGTCTCATGGCCGCAAGAGTCTAGCACTATGGTAGGTGTCGCGACTGGCGGTCTGTTGAGGTGTTAATGTTTATGCCATTATTATATTTCTTTACATTTCAATAGATGAGAGCATCATAAGAACAAGATCACTGAGAAATACACATTCACAAGAGACACATCATTTATTCTGGGAAACCCTCGAGGGGAAGAAAACCTAGCAAAAACTTCCTTATCATAAATTGCTAATACAACGTTCAAGAGATAACTCAAACCAATACAGATAGTCCTCTCCAAGAGATGGGCCACTCTTCTTCTCCTCTCTCCAACTGGTAATTGCAGCTTGCCTCATAAGAGAATGAGCAAGTGAGTTGTGTGTTAAAGTGAGGCGCTAGCCTCCTATATATACAAGACTGGCACATGTGAAAGGGTTTCACTAGCAGGGCTGACCTCTCACTCTGGGTGGGTAAACCCACCTTTAAATTAATTTTGGGTCTCAATAATAAATGTTGGGGCCGACTTCTTATTCTGCCTATTACAATTGTCCGATGACCAATCCGCAAAAGGGGATTTGGTCCTAATACAATTACCAACATGATTAATCCACAATGGGGATTAATCTAATGGATAAAATAACAATAATAATGAGAATACTCTTTGCAGTTACATTATTTCAACATGAGGCAATCAATGACACGGTTGGTGCTTCCCGTTTTATACTTGATATTGAGGTGGAATTGTTGAAAGTACGTGGACCACTTCTGATGGAGGTCATTCTGCAATTTTCCTTGTCTCTGCATGAACTACAGTGGATTATGATACGTGTGGATGATTGTCTCTTTCCCAAGAATGTAATGTCTCCACTGGTGGCAGTCTTGCACAATGGAGTACATTTATTTGTCGTCAGTAGGGTACTTATGGAAAACATATGATAATGTATTACTATGATAGGCCATGGGGTGGTCGTGCTGAGTGAGAATGATGCCCACAACATAGTCTGAAGCATCCATCTCGATCTCAAAGGGTTGTTGCAGGTCTGGTAGTGAAAGTACTGGGGATGAGATCAAGTGTTGCTTCAAATCATCGAATGCTTGTTGTTGGGACCATCCTCACAAAAATTTCTCCTTACCACCACCCCTGGTTACTTGGATGAGGTCCCATGCAATATGGGAGAATCCCAACATGAAACTGTAGTAGAAATTGGCAAGGCCCAAGAAGCTCTGAAGCTTAGTGAGTGTGGTTGGGGCTAGCCAGTCATGAATGACCTGGATTTTGGATGGATCCACATGTATGCCATGCTGATCAACAATGTAGCCTAGGTTATGAATCTTGTCCATGTCAAAAAAGAATTATTCCAAGTTGGCGTAGAGATGGTGTTGCCGCAGGGTGTGCAGAACCTGCTGAATATGTTGCAAGTGTTTTGCCCAAGTCTTGTTGTAAATGAAGGTGTCATCTAGATAAACCACTACAAACGTATTGGTGAATGGTCGTAGGATATCATCCATCATCCTCATGAAAGTGGTTGGAGCATTTGTCAAACCAAAGGGCATGACCAACCATTCAAAAAGACCTTCCTTTGTCTTGAAGGGGGTCTTCCATACATCTGTATGTTCCATCGGGACCTGGTGGTATCCAGACTTCAGATCAATATTACTAAAGTATTTTTCCCCCATGAGATGATCAACTGTGATTTTATTCAGGGCCCGGTAATCAATGAAGAGTCGCCAGGTCCCATATTTCTTCTATACCAGCACGATTGGGCCCCCGTAAGGTGATGAAATGGGACAGATATGCCCCTTGTGGAGCAGTTCTTGGATCTGCCACATTATCTCCTCATTCTCTAACATTGAGCGACAGTAGACTGGCCCATTGGGCAGGGGTGCGCTAGGAGTTAGATCGATGAGGTACTTGACCTGATAGTGTAGACGTTCCTTGGTAAGTGAGGAGAAGATATCTAAGTATTCTTCCATGACCTTATCCACTTTATTCTGCTGTCTCGAGAGGTCGGCCACAGAGACCCTAGATGTGGCTACGATATTTCGCTCATTCTGAGAGTGAATCACGAAGAAGACAACCTTCCCTGTTTGAGAGATGACCTTTCTGCATTTCTTGGCATAGATGAAGAAAATAACACTAGGTGGGACTGACTCGGGTATCCTGTACAATTTCTTGTTCAAAGTAATAATAACACTGCGAGGCCTAGACTCATATACATCATGAGGTTTCCATAAATATGGTTGGCCCAAAATAACATTACAAACTTCGATAGGGGCAACATCATACAATACCTCGTCTTTTAAGGGCTTGATGCCATATGACATGCAACATTGTTGGTTGGTGCAGATGTCGCTTCCTTGGTGGAGCCATCCGATGGTGTAGGGTTGCAGGTGCATCATTTTTGGCAGGGCGAGTCGCTTGACAACCTCTTATGAGATGAGGTTCTTCTAGCTACCGCTATCAACTATGAAGTGCAACAGGGTACCCTTCACCCACATCTGTGAATGAAAAATTTGCTCACCTTCCTCTGGCTCATCTGGTTCACCAGGCTAGAGCTTGGTGGTAGAAAAAGTAGCACTGGGTTCTGCATCTATGATCCATATCCCCCTTTATGGTTTTAACTAAGAGTTAGAAGCCACATCTGATTGAGATTCTTTCACCTCATCCACCAACGACTGCTTCGAGCGACAATCAGCAGTGTTATGCTAGGGGCTCGTATGGTAGTTGCACCACTTCCCGATATCTTTCTTTGTCTTTCTGGTGTCCTTCTTTGCTTGCGGCCTAGACTAGTTGTCTTGAATTTGTCTGTTGTTTCTTTGTACTTTGTTCTGCGGGTTGGGGCTGATTTTCATGTGAGGGGTTCCCAGGCCCAAATTTCCACGTCTTTGGTTTGATCTTCTACTCAATTTTGACGGCATATCGATGGGCCGCGCCCAAGGATGAGATTATAAAAACTCCATTTCATCCTAGATGTATCTATGCAGACCGCACCGATACTTGAGCACCAGATGTTGCTCAAAATATTTGATACCTAGCTTGGTATGCAAGGTATGGAACATATTTGTGAACTCGAGCACCGCTTGGTCTCTTTCCTGCTGCAACGTGGTCCAGTTTGTGTATAGGTCATCATAACTTCCAACAGGGTAGTATTGTTCCTTAATAGCATCCCTGAAGGACTCCTAGGTGTCTAGGACTATAAATAATGAGGGTTTCTTTGTTTCCTTTTGCTCACAGAAAGTTTCCTACCAATATTTGACATGGGGGGCAACTTTGAGTGCAAAAGTAATATTTTCTCTATTTGAGAAGTTATGGACAGAGAAATACCATTCTAGTAGATTTAACCATTTGTCTACCACATTTGTGTCTATCTGATCTTAAAATATAGGAATATCGAAGTTGATTTGTACCTTGAAGGGGGAAGTGCCTCCGTTTGAGGAAGATTTGTCGCTTGTTGGTAGTCGTCGAAGGATTTGTGCAAAATTATCCATCATCTCATTCCTATGTTGGGTGAGGGATTCTTTGAGAAAAATTTTGAAGGGATATCCTGTCCCATCGTATTTATTTTCTTCTTCCATGAGAGGTCATTTGGTAATGCTAGAGCTTTTGTCCTCAAGAGAAACAAGCTCGAGACCCAATTCTTTATACCTTGACCTCATTGGGGACATGCATTAAAAACGACAAGGAGCAGACCGATTTGATACCACTAATCCAGAAAATATATTTGCAGAATGAAATGAATCCATATTATTATCAAAATATGCTTAACATAGAATAACATATATACAGGAAAACTGGTTTCTATTCAATAAGGAAATAAGCTAAAACTGTAAAATGTAGTGGAAACAAGCTTGCTAGAATGGTGGCGGCTTATCTCTGGGAAGAGATGTGACGACTGCGCTCATTCACAAGAATATGATTACAATGAGGTTCTGAAGGCCTTCTTACCATAAACAGGAATGTCAAAAACACTAGACATAAAAAAAACCTAACCCTAGGAGATGAAGTGCCAAATTCATGTGGGCTCCTTTTGGGTAAGTTAGTACATCAACTTCTTGGGGTCGTAATGTTTTCAAATGATCTTCCATTTAGGCGCACGATAGCCCGTTGGAAAGGTATATACGAGGAATACACATTATGACTAAGGCGAGCCCTAAAAAACGTTGTTTATGGCCTCAAAACGACCTCGCAATTCAGGGACCGAAAAACTAGGGAAAAAACTGCCAAACTAGAAAACTGTGAAAATGAGCGAGTTGGAATAGGTGGGAGGCCACTGAAATCCATATGGATCAATTAGTTACTACAATATACTCATTCTCTATGGTATAAATAGCAACCACCTTTTTCAATCTAGATACCCATGAGATTGCAACTCCTCCAATGGTATATATGCAACCTATTGTAGATTTTCTAGAATCCACGACACCTACCATATTAACATTCGAAAATCATTCCAACAATGTATTTATACCTAGAAATCAAAAACAATAATCAATTGAGACACTAATATATCTTAAAACCCATTCAAATACATTCCAATATTCCTTCCCCGAGTTTGCAACAAACCTACTTACTACCCCCATTTAATGTGCCATGTTAGAGCGACTGCATACAATTGCATACATTAGGCTTCCTACTATTGAAGCATATGGAATCTTGGACATTTATTTTTTTGCTTCAATATTAGTGGGGCATTGTTTAGTTGTTAATTTAAGATGTGAGGCAAGTGGCGTATGTTGAATAAAGTATTGTCATTGATGTCAAAGGTTAGTAAATATTCAAATATAATTGTGACTTTAATAAATACAAAAGTAGAAGAATTAAGTGGAAGTGGAGTTTATGTAAAAGTGGAGTAAACATGAATGTGGATTAAAAAGAAAAAGGTAAAAGTGAAAGTGGAGTTTACGTAAGAGTGTAGTAAACATGAAAATGGATTAAAAAATGTAAAAATGAAAGTGCACATGGTATTTGCACATGGATTTAAAATCCATGGTATGTTAAAAGTGAATTAAAATTTAAAAAGGGGAAAAGTTAATTATTAATCAATATAAGTTGTGTCTTTCAAATGAACATGACTTTTCACGTAAAGTTGATGGAAAAGTATAAATGGAGAAGAGGGTTATGAGGAAACAAGGCTTTGTTCTTTGATATAAAAAACTATGCCTTTTGGAGTATAAGGATGCAAACATATATACGGGCCCTTAGTTTTGATATTTGGCAATCGGTTGTGACTGGTTATACAACCCCAAAAACTCTACCAACAGATACAGTCGGGAAAAAAACTAGTGAAAATGATGCAAAAGCCATGAACTCCATCTTGTGCAGATTGTGAGAATCAAAGTTTTTCAAAGTAATGCATTGCAAATTAGTGAATGAAATTTGGTACAAACTTCAAAACATCCATGAAGGAGTTGAAAATTTCAAGAAGGTTAAGCTCCAAACTCATAGAAGACAATATGAGAGTCTGAAGATGAAAAACAAAGAAAATTGTTAAGCCCTAAATAGTGGCCCATTACCCCTTAATTATGGAATATTAAATTAGTAATGTTATTTTATTTATGTTGGCTTGGGTCAATTAGTTGTAATTGTACCTCCTAGTCTCCTATATATACCAGGGAGACCTTTTCATTTGGAATCATCTGGTATTTGGAAATTTATGTGGTGTATAAGAAGGTGCCCCCCTCGAAGATGCTTATTATCTGAAATTCTCTCTTTTTCAAGGTGTTGAGTACTTATTCTGAGGTTTTTATATGCTATATTGATATTTGGTTCCTAACATTTGGTATAAGAGCTCAAGGTCTCGGGGTTTCACAACTACACCTGGGACACCTTGGAATTTTCAATATAACTTTTTTTCTATGGCATTTAAGAAGGAACCTCTTGGAGGATAATTAGTATACAGATCAATGTACGTGGGGTAAGAATTTTAGCTCCGGAGGTATTATACTTCTGGATATATAGCCTATGTAAGATAGGGTTATGAAATCATCATGAATTTGGTCATCTTAGAATTTTTGCTATAAAGTGTTTTCTATAACATTTCAGACCCTTAAATCAAGAGGATATTCACAGAAATTATCAGGGTATCCGTGATTAAAATTTCAACATCTGTGTCATCCTATGTTTGTAGATACACTCTGTGCAAGATAGGGTATATGACTAGTCATATTAACTAGTCTCAAACAGGTCTTCCAAGTAAAAAAATGATACCGTCTTCAGTGAGTATTGAAATTAAGTGAGACCAGTGGCATTGGATAGTGGATAGTCTATAGTAACTTTGGTACAATTTTTAGAATCAAATACAAGATATTGTGATCTTGGCACGTTTTACAAGTACACTCTCCTAGAAGGGAAAAAAATCATCAAGGTGTAGGGAAGTTACCATAACTTCCACTTGGAACATCTTATTTTGATCAGGATTGTGGCATTGCAAAGAAGACATATCATGGAACTACAAAAAACAAATTCATACCTAGAAGGGCCGGAATTTTGGAGATACATCAAAAGAAATATCATCTAGGAGAACCAACATGAAATCAAGGTTTAAAAGTGATGCTTGGTCAGCATGCCACCACAAAAGGGAACTTCTACACCGATTAATCCTCCAGACAATCCTACTTGGACTCTTGATGAAGGTGAAGAAATGCGTAGAAACATAAATGATTTACAAAAAAAGACAGTAAAAAATATAAACTATAAGGGATGATGGATTCAACTGAAGCTAAGTTGGAGGCAATAATGGATACTAATATGGAGAATTTAAAAAGGGAGATCATGGAAAGATTGAAAACAT
>JASDQU010949573.1:35147-50396 GCA_032191745.1 Picea mariana | reverse complement strand
AACTTCCTTAATATAGATTTACAATACAATGCCAAGATAAAATACCAAACACTAGAGAATATCCAAGACTGAGAAATGTGCCTCTCTTTTCTCCTTCTTCTAACTGTAGATTCCTTCAAACTTTCGCACTAGATGAGTGACTTGAGTGAGTGAGCTAATGAGGCACCATCCTCTCTTATTTATACTAGATAAGAAGTGATATGGTTGTGTCTCTTCATTAGGCAGGGCCGACTTCTTCAACTAGTGGTTAAAACCAATTTAATTAGCCCTAGGGGTTGACTTCTCAATTAGCATCATATAAACATGGTTTGACCAATCCAAAAAAGGGGATTTGGTCATACATAAGTCCCGACATGATGAATCCACAAAAGGGGATTGATCTATAATATAATAACTCAATTATAATTAGAATATTCTTCGTAGTTACAATATTTCAACAGAGGATAGGTACTTCAATTTTTAGGATTTCAACTTGGTATCCTTCAATGTCCTTAGCTTCCCCTTTTATGAGTTTCTTAACCCTAGACTCTATATATTCTAAAGAGAAATTTCTTCCTCTATAAAAAGGGCTTGAATGTTTTACACAACATCAATGGATCCATTAATATTTTTAAGGTAGGAATTCCAACCCCTCAAGGAAATCCTATTGTTTTCTTTAGTTTTACGAGTTAGAATTTTCCTCCAAAATTCTTAGGATACAACTTAGGAGAGGTGTAAGAGCTTCTCTTGCTTTCTATTTATATAGTACATTTTTCTTCTTCTTCTTCTTTTAATCGGGACTTTGTGCCTATTTATCCTGTCACATTTTAAGGACTCGTTAGACACATCCCTAATGGATCTTCTAGCAATGTTACACTCTTTATCATACAAGGGTTGTTCATTCTATTTTCCTTTTTACATAACTCCTCGGTAGAGAACTTGTTGACAGAAGTAGAGAGAGTTGTTGTAAAACTATGATAGAGATCTTCAATATTGTTTTTATTTGATACAAGATTTAATTCATTATTTAAATCATGTATAAAAAGGCTGGCTTTATTTTTGTCAAAGATTGAGTACTTTTGGTTGATATTAAATTTATCTTCTATTGGGATTTTGGACATGACAAAGTTTAGAGTTAGGGTTAAAGGTCAATGATTTGAGTATGGCTCATTGTCGTCCAAGATGTCTAAATTTATTATTTGGTTGTAAATGTGGATATTTGATATCACATGATTTACGTCACTACTACCAATCATGTGGATACAGGTCATCAAGTTGGATTTTGGTCACTTCATTAGACCATTGCAAATTATTAAATCTTGAGATTTGCAAAGCTTGATCAACACATATATGAACAAATTCTTAGCCAAGTCTTAAAATATTCTTTTGTATCTACTAGATAAACCAAGGTCCTCATTTAACCAAAAGGGATTAGGGTTGGAATCCTTATTTAATATAATAGCTTGGTTCTTTGTTGTTCAAGCATTGAAGTCTCGTGGCAAGAGGATATTTCCTTCATTTATTAGACTATAAATGTCAAATTGGATGGAGCACTTTAGTGAATATGAATTGGTGACAAAGCCAATTTATAGTTAGATTTATTTTAATGCAAAAATGAAACTATTGTTTAATGTAAATTATTGATGATTTGTTAATTGAGTGTAACTTGAGTGGTTGTTGAAAAATTCATTCTCTTCTCAATACAAATTTAAATCCTTCTTTGTGACATGTTCTCTTTTAATAAATTGATTATTAATGAATTATATATAATTTATTCATTAATCATAAAATCTAAAATTTACCTGTTGATTAAGTATCAACACAAAGTTCTTAAAAAGATTACCTAATACGCTCATGGTGTCTATTTTATTTATTTTAATAGAAGGGAAACATCGTCATTGATGTTTTTACCAAAATTAAATTAAATATAATAATTTTTTATAAATTAATATTTTATTATTAAAACATTAACCATATTGAAAAGTAAAATGTGTCTCTATCACTACCTGTTACAACAATTTTTTCCTCACTCCATACAACTTGATTAGATGGTCTTCCATTACCCTCTGTAGAGTTGAAGTCCCATTTTTTTTTCACTCGAGAGCAAAAAATGCACATTTTTCCACATATATGTGCCCTATCAATTATACAACAAGCGTATATGCAGGTTGTTCCACTACAACCCGCGTACATCAGGTTTGGTGCTCAAAATTAAAAATTATGTCAGATTTCCATGCCATGTCACGAGATCCATGATCCTTGACCTTCCATATACTAGAAACACTCGGACTCAGCCCTTCCGTTCCATTTGAATGTTATAAATTGAGCCATATCCAAGCCTTGAGGGAATTCAACAATTCAACTTTGAGAGCAAAGAGACTTTGGATAAATTTCACTTCATATTGAATCTGCATCCCTTTGTCCTTGAAAGTTTGAACTCCTTTTGTTCAGCCCCCAACCTCTTCCTTCTTTGTGATGGAGAACCTCATTGACTCCTATATATGAGCTTTCCTTTGGTGGATGATTGAAGCGGTGGAGGCCTAGTTGGAGGGACTTATTTTCTCGGTTCCGATATGTGTCGTTATAGAAATTCGTCACCTATGTACTTCTGTTGATTATTTTAATAGAAATGTTATTTTCTCGTCCAATTATCTTGCAAATATTTGAATTATTATTCCATGGGCGTATTTGTCATCTATGTTAATGGATTATGCTAATCTATATGCTAATATTATATATTATCACCATATTCTTGCACATCTTGGTTGTTGAGGACAATTTGTAGGTATAAAGTCTTGGGTGCGTGCTCAACGGTGGTCTTCTTTGAACGTCCAGATGAGGTAGGATCTTAGCCTTGTCTTGTTAGCATTTCATTTATATAGCATACTTGGGATTAGAGTTGATTTCTACATGTCATTTCGTCTGTTGTGGCATACCCCTAGTAACAGAATTGGTGACCATACTGGGGATTGATCTCCTTTTTGGGGTTTCGAGTCTTTTCCTCCTTGATTTGATCTCTGTTAGCCTGAGTTTCCTTGTCGCTTGTTGCTTAACAACTTGTGTTTTACCTTGCATCTAATTTTCTTGGCTTAACCCTTTCCCTGGCATTATTTTTCTTGGTATACGCGGTTTTTCCCTTGACAGACGCGTACATACATGAGTTGTCTTCCTTTAGGGGGCGTATATATGTGCTTTTTGCTCAAACAATCACATACATCATCTCTTAAGTCTTGCTGGTTGAGTTTTGTGTTTGTTGGGTGAGTTTTGTTGGTTGTTGAGTCTTCGTGGGTCCCCGTTCTGACTGTTAAGTGCCTACATAGTGATAGGAATCCTTTTTATTGTTGAATTTTTGAGTGGATTTCTTTCTTATCATATTTTTTATTGGTTTTCCTTGTGCATTGGTCTGAGTCTTTGCTTCTTGGTATCTTGCTTGGCTTGTCTTTGTTTTCTTGCAGTAGGGTCTTCTTGTGAAGTTGCTATTTAGTCCCTACATTTTCTTTTATTTATATCGAAAATAAAAAAATATTTTCTTGTTTGCATTATGGAATTTTCACTTTTGATTACTTTGCATTGATGTTTACGCATTTGAAGAGATTGCATTTCATTGAAATTATAGAGATTGCATTTAGAAGCATACCATCTCTTTGAAATTCAAGACTAGTACTTATCAATGTTTTTATATTTGCTTCTTTTTATATGTTGAGTCGTAATACCATCAGTAAGAAGAAGACATTAAAATTGACGTTGATTAATTAAAATTGATTAGAAATGATTTCATTTTTCAGGCTACACAAACAAGTATAGGACATAGGGCCTTGGAATAGGATTTTGTGAGTGAAATTCTCCAAGGATATTAAACTAAACATGTGTCTGACCAGGGAATGGTGAAACCCATTGTGTAAACAGTGACGTCAGGAGGCTTCGTTCACACCAGAGTTAAGCACGAGGTCACGCGAAGTTGGTTGTAGAGATGATAGCCCTCTAATACCTTCCTACCATCAGAGATATTTATGGGGTTCTATTTGTATTTGGGGGTCTTGCTAGTACCTTTACCTCTGTGAGAGGCAACGCTTTTGAGATTTCGAGATTTTTTATCCTACCCATACGGTGGACCGGACTTGCGACTGTTCGCCTGCTCATTGGTTATATTGTGGTGAGTTTAGTTGCTTGACATAGGTAGCCACATAGGTTACTTGCAAGGGTTATTATGCAGGTACCCTAAGTCAAATAAGGGTCAGACAACCTAAACCTTTATGGAGGATTACGTCTCTAGGGGGATCTAACCGACTGCGCCGTTAATCCCACGAGGGCCCTTATAATTGATTCTGATACCTCCAATATTTTGAAGGGATTCTGAGGCCCCTCTTGGGAGAGACATACCTACTCTAGTGCGGGAGGCCCCTTTTCAGCCACTATATCTTGTTTGTGTGCATTGGTCTTGTTTCTTTATTTTGGTGTGCTCTCTGATTATTAGTTGGCCTGAGGATTTCGTTTTATATCTCTAGTTTTGAGTCATCATGGAGAAAGACCATCCTCCTCTTTGGTCTCTTCGTTTGTTGAAGTTACCACCACATCTTGATCCTTTACCGAAGTTTCCTTCTAAAAGGTGTAGAGTTAATAAATGTGGTACATATATCTCCACCTCCCAGACTCGTGATCATCCAGTTATGAGTACTGATTCAGACCCGAACGTCTTGGGGAGTCCTTCAACTCCCTTCTCTTATGTGATTAGTGAAATCCCTTTGACTCCTTCATCCTCAACAATTTGGGTGCCATAGGTTCCCTCCTCTAGTGCTACCCAACCTATGAGTTCTACTCGACCCACACGAACGAACCCTTTTGGATCTATTTTTGGTATGCCAAGTCATGATTCTGAGTCGATACCTTTGGCCTCTAATCCATTTTCTTTTGGTATTCCCAACATGATGTTGCAACTCTCATCCTTTGTTTCAATGGCTAATGTGAATCCTAATTTTGGGTCTGGGTTCATGACGCCTCCTTATGTTCCTTTCTTGTTTAGTGGATTTCATATTCCCCAAGTGAATCCTACAGTTGGAGGTTGGACTCCTCTTTCCTCTAGGCCTAATTCTACCTTCAATGCTTCAGAATGGAGTGCTCAATACGGTGGATAATTCACTTCCCATATTTCGTCCTTCATCCCCTCTTCCTCCACATTGATTTTGATGAACGCATTTATTATGGTGAATCCCCCTCTATCCTCTGGTGTTCCATCTTGAGGGAGTCATTTTCACAGTATGGGAAACCCCCAGTACAGAGTTCCTTCAACTGGGAGCAACATATATAAACCTCATCATGCCACTTCCACGGGTATGGTGCTCATACAAATTTTCATGAATCAATTTGGAGGATGATATTATCCTACTGGACAGGGCCATGGTATATAACAAAAACCTGGATGATCTGCAATCCCTCAACCCCAATCGTTCCCGGGTTCATGGGATCAGAAGGTGAAACCTCGACTCCCTTTTCTAGACATACTTAATCTGCCATATTTGTCGAAATTAATGAATGACCCTGTGCATCACAATCCATCATGGCCCCCCGTCCCCACCAAGCTTCCTTCGAACATTCCAAATTTTGAAGGAAAGACTGGTGAGGATCTGGGTGATCACGTCACTACTTTTTATATATGGTGATCATCTAACTCCCTAAATAACAATTCCATTCATTTGAGGCTATTTCAATGCACCCTCGCAGGGGTCTCCGTGAAATGGTATACCGAGGGGAACATATGGAACTTTCAATTTGATGGTATTTGTATTTATCAATCACTTCCAGTTGTCAGTTCATTATGAGGTGATCATAGAAATTTTTTCGAACTTCCTTCAAGACAAAGCCACGCATATATCAGACCATATCCAAGAGTGGAGTATATGGAAGAGGTTGATTAAAGTCTAAATTCCTCCAGAGTTTTTGTTGGAATGGTTCCTTAAGTCATTATTGCCTTATATTTCAAAGGATGTCTCTACATCCGGAGTAACATCTGAGGAAGAAGCCATTTTCAAAGCCCAACAATTGGACTTCATATATTCTCAATTTGGGATGCTTTATGAAATTATTCCCGATGCACCACGGTCAAACTATGATCCTAGAAAAAATCTCGGGCCTCATGCAGATGTCATCGTAGGATCTGCAAATATTAAGTCTACATACTTGGTGTCGAACCAGTTGAAATATTTGTCTCTAAGCCATTTTGTAGCAAGACAAGCTTCGATTTCATCCTCCACCCCCACCCATTCAACGGATGTGCATTATGTACAGTTGTCGGCTAACCCGAATGGTAACCAACAACCAAGAGGGACTAAAAAGAAAGGATGAGGTAATAATCATAAGGGTGGGAAAAATAATAATAAAGTCAAGGACGACACTAACAATGATATATTGAATAATAATGTTGGTGAGGGAAAGAAAGAAAAACGGAAGGTGAAGTTTCCTTGTAAACTTTTTAAATATTATCACCTTACCCACCTATGTCCCAAAATCGAGGAAGTCTCAAGGCTCTTATCGCAGTCGCTCGATGTGATGACAAATCCATTTCCACATAATCAACACATGCCCTCGAGGACCTCCAACACAAAAATGCATTGAGCGGGAGTCAAAACCCCTTGGCACATGAATGTGGCCATCTATGCATCAATATGGTCAAGTATCAGATTGATGTAGCCACTCGATATCGTGATTATGTTTATTCATAGATAGTTATAGGTCTAGAGTCTCTCCCTCCCCCGGAAACACCCTTGCATATTGAAAAAATGGAACCTCTTCCTCGTATTCCGAAAGGAGTACTAAAGCACTCTGCCCATAATCCTAATGACAAATCCACCTAGAACTATTCGATTGTCAAAGATCTGGGCCAAACCCCTTGCACGATGTCGGCTTTGGAGGTGCTCCAGATGTGTCCTTCATAGAGGAACACCTTGTTATCTACGTTAGGATCTCTATACCCGTGTGGCTCGAAAATTATCAAGTTTGATGTCACAGATGTTAAGCCTTGCTTGCCTTACCATGTGGCCTTTCAAATCCATGTGGAGTACATGAAAATTACCATCAAACATATTTTAATTGATGAAGGTGTTTCAACATGCATGATGTCCCTAACCTGTTGGAAAGCCATTGTCTCTTTGACCTTGTCTCAATTTATGACTATGTTGACCGCATTTTATGGGCATTTGTTTCGACCCCACAAAATCCTCCCCGCTTTTTCGATCCAGTTAGGTGGGAAGACTATGGAATTTGATGTCAAGGTGGTTGATGCACCTCTCAACTGCAATTTACTACTAGGTTGAATTGGACTTATGACATGACAGTCGTCGTGTCGTCTGTTTTCCATAATTTATGGTTTCCTCGTGAAGGGAAGATAGTGACGATTGATCAGTTCTCCTTTGCACATGCTAATCCTAGTGCATTGGTTGGACCTTTCGTCCCTATGATTGATAATTCTGATCAAGCCACTGAGGATGTTGGTGTCAAAATGTATTCATGTTTGATGGGTAGCTTTGATTTCATGGCACCAATTCAACATATTCATGCCATTTCCAGTGAGTCTTCGTCGTCGATGAGGTATGTTCCTTTCTATACTTTGTATTCCAATGACCCTTGGACCCTACCTTCCCCGACAATGTCATACGAAGGTCAGTTGCACATTGGGATGGAAATGCCAATGTCAGCAACATAGGTTGTGTATCAGGCTATTCTTGATGCTATTGCTGACCCAGATCTTGCCTCCTTGCGGAAGGATGAGGTGGATCCTGTTTTATAGCCCATATGGGCCGCTCAATCATCTTGTTCAAATGATTTCCTCTATGTTACTTTACCTTCAGATGAATCCATCTTAGAGGCCATGTCTAGTCCTGATAAGCCTTGGGACGATATGCATCATCGATCTTATTTTCTCCTAGAGCTTGTTAAGATCGAACATGATGAATTTAGATCTACCTTGAGTGAGATGGTCGGTCACGCAGTTTTTCAATTAGATACGCATGGAATTTATGTCGAAGGAAACATGGATAATATTTCTCCTAATATAACAATCGATGTCTCTCGTATCCCTGGTAAAATTGAGAATGTATATATCAGTGCATATTTTTCACCTGAATAAATTTAGATCTACACTGATCTCTTCAAAGAATTTAGTAATTTTTTCGCTTGGTCATATGAAGAGATTCCATGGATCGACCTTACCATTGTCGAACATGAGATTAAAAACTATATGGATGCTAAGCCTGTTCAGCAATGTCTTAGAGTTGTTCATCCTAGGAAGGCCCCCACCATTAAAGCAGAGGTAGAGAATCTACTTAATGTTGGTTTCATCTACCTAGTTCCCTTCACTGAATGGGTGTCCACTATCCAACCTTGTTCCTGTAAATAAAAAGAAAGGAAGCATTTGCGTGTGTATGGATTTTAGAGACCTGAACAAGGGTTGTCCTAAAGATAACTTTCTGACTCCTTTCATTGGCCATATTCTTGAAGAGTGAATGGGAAGAAAAGTCTTTTCTTTTATGGAGAATTTTCAGGGTATAATCAAATTCAAATCAAACCCGAGGATCAACATAAGAGGATGTTTATTTTTCCTTGGGGTACTTTTGCATACCAAAAAATGCCTTTTAGCCTTAAAAACGTTGGAGAAACCTTCCATTGTGCCATGACCTTTGCATTTCATGATCTTAAGCATATTTTCGAAGCTTACTTAGATGATCTCGTTGCTCACTCTTGCAAGAGAGTAGATCACTCCACTCACCTTCAATTAGTATTTGAGAGATGTCATTACTATCGCATTTGATTGAACCCTCACAAGTGCATCTTCTGCATTAGGTCTGGTCATATTTTAGGATTCATAGTGTCTGAACATGGGATCATGGTAGATCCTATGATGGTGGAGGTGATACTTTGGTTGCCTCCCCCGCACAACATTCGATAACTTCAAGGTTTACAGGAGAAAGCTAACTTCCTGCATTGATTCATAGTGAATTATTCCAATTTAACTAAAGGTTTCATGTGTTTTTTGAAGAAGGATGCTCTGTTTATATGGGATGAGTGAGCCTAGGGATCCTTCGATGATCTTAAGAAATATTTGGTATTGATGTCTCTGTTGAAGCCTCTAGACTACAGTAGAGATTATTTCCTTTATATCGTTGTGTCCGAAGGGACAGTTGGTATGGTTCTAGTTTAGGAGGATGATGAGCTCCATGAGCACATTGTCTACTATCTCAATCGAAACCTAGTTGGTCCTGAACTTAAATACTCTCACTTAGAGAAACTGGCCTTGGTCGTCGTACATGTGGTTCAAAGATTACAACATTATATCTTAGTTTTCAAAACTACCGTGGTTGCAGATATCAATCCATTTCAATATGTCCTCACGTGGCATATCATAGGGGGGAATACAATAAGTGGATTTTTATTTTGCAAGAATTTGATCTTGATTTCACTTCGACGAAGTCCAATAAATCACTAGTTTTTGCCGAGTTGATATCGGACTTCCTCGACTAGATGAGGAAATTTTTCATGACTATTCATTCACGAATGAAAATATTTTCCTTATCTTGTCTTTGGACCCCTGGTATGGAGATATTTTGATCTATATTTAAACCTTGAAGCTACCCCAACATATGTTGAGAGACAATTGATGATGCATATGCCATCGAGCTAAAATCTACCTTATTATCAATGACACTCTGTATCGTCGAGGGGTAGATAATATTTTAGGTTGTTGCTTGACTCACGAGGAAGTTGAGCCTGTTATCAATGACGGTCATAGTGGGGCATGTGGTGGTCATTTATCCGGGCTTGCGACAACCCAAAAGATATTGCGAGCCAATTAGTTTTGGCAGTCAATTTTTAAAGATTGCGTTGAAGCGGTCAAGAAGTGTCACCCTTTCCAGGTGTTTTCTCAAAAAACATGCTCGCACCTAGCCCTTCTCCACCCAGTCGTCACCGTCGGTCCCTTAAGCAATTGGGGATAGATTTTATGGACTGTAACCCAGCCTCAGTTGGGGGACACCAACATATTATCGTGGTCGTTGATTATTTTACTAAATGGGCAAAGGCAATGCCTACCATTAAATCCGATGGTAAGACTGCAACATTCTTCGTATTCAACCAGATTATAGCCTGGTTTGGAATCCCAAGAGAGATTGTCATTGATCATGGCAGTCACTTTAAGAATGAAATGATGAAAGAGGTAGAATAAAAAATGGGGTTTAAGCATGGACATTCTTCCCCTTACTATCCCCAAGAAAATGGACAAGTAGAGGCGATGAATAAATCTCTCAAGACCATTTTGCAAAAAGTTGTCAGCCAGAGTAAATTTGATTGGCATCTGATGCTTTACACTGCACTTTAGGCATACCAAACCACGGTAAATACTTCCACTGGTTACTCTCCTTTTCAGTTAGTACATGGAGTGGAGTCAATTCTTCCGATTGAATGTGAAATCCCTTCCCTTAAGTTGGCAATTGAGCTCCTACCTGACACATTCGATCTTGACACAAGGAAAATCTCTCTATGGCTAGGGGTAAACCACAATAGATGAGATGACAAGCAAAATTCAACTATAATACCAATTATTCTATATAAATGAAATGCTAGCAAGACAAGGCTAAGAGCCTACCTCATTGAGACGTTCGAAGAAGACCACCATTGAGCATGCGACCCAAAGCTTTATACCTTCAACTTGTCCTCAACAACCAAGATACGCAAGAATATGGTGATAATATATAAGGTTAGCATATATATTAGCATAATCCATTAACATACATGGAAAATATGCCCATGGAATAATAATTCAAATATTTGCAATATATCAATTGGACGAGAAAATAATATTTCTATTAAAATAATCAACAGAAGTACATAGGTGACAAACTTATGTAATGACACATATCGAAACCGAGAAACTAATTCCCTCCAATTGGGCCTCCACCACTTCAATCCTCCAACAAAGGCAAGCTCAAATATAGGAGTTAATGAGGTTCTCCATCACAAAGAAGGAAGAGCTTGGGGGATGAACAAAATGATTTTATACTTTCAAGGACAAAGGGATGCAAACTCAATATGAAGTGAAATTTCTCCAGAGTTTCTTTGGTCTCAAAGTTGAATTGTTGAATTCCCTAAAGGCTTGGATATGGCTCAATTTATAGACTTCAAATGGAACTGAAGGGTCAAGTCAGAGCGCTTCTAGTATATGGAAGGTCAAGGATCATGGATCTCGTGACATGGCATGGAAACCTGACATAATTTTTAATTTTGAGCACCAAACTCAATGTACACAGGTTGTAGTGGAGAAACATAACTGATAGGGCACGTATATGTCGAAAAATGTGCATTTTTGGCTCTGGAGTGAAAACAAAGGGGGACTTCAAGTCTGTAGAGGGTAATGGAAGGCCATCTAAGCTAGTTACATGGAGTGAAGCAAAATTTGTTGTAACAACACCCATATTTTATTTATACTTTTCTTAATCAACACAATTTATTTAAATATAATCATTGATTTCACACAAAGTACATCGATTGCTCCCATAATGGTAATGAGTCATTGAAACCACCTTGTTTGTTAGTTGCCTGGAAAATAGAACTCCCAACAAACCATCCAAATATTTCCTCCGCTCACAATTAGAATTGTGACTTGGAACTTCATGGTGATCATAACTCCAGCCCAAATACCATGTGCCCACTACTCATGCTTGGAGAAGCAATCGTCTCAAGCAATGTCGAGAAAATAGGTAAATAATCTATGCCAAGTCTGAATTACCAACCAAATACAACCACTCACCCTTCGATTGTACTTGAAGAAGTAGCCTTATTTGGATTAATGACCACTAAATTGTTCCATCCTCAAATTGTAGGCCAAATAAACCCACACATATCCCTTAACACTGCCATCATACCATTCTTAATTACTTGCACTAAAGAAGTGAGGAAGGGAATGGGGGATGACACCTGTGTAATAACCTGCTATTCCCTTGACTTTTCATGGAAATACATGTGTTTGAGTGAGTTGGGATCATCATTATTATCATACACATCATGGAAAAACGTGTTTGAGTGAGTGGGAATCATCATTATTATCATACATGTCATGGGGAGATAAGGTAATAATATCCCTATTTTAATCACAAATTCTTTCTGGCAACCTAGCTCCCTTGTTTGCTTGTTTATTGGCGAGCTTGTTTTATCTGCATAGGACATGATAGAACTCATTTCTCTCAAAGTCTTGGGCTTCTAATAGGATCTTTTGCATAAGCCTATAAAGTTTAAAGTTTTTTGGTGAGATTTTGTGGTGAAAAAATCTTATGGTTATTATTAAGTCTCCCACCACTACTGATCTTTGAATCCCTTTATATTTTAAGATTGAAGGACCTTTATATTTTAAGATTGAAGTACCTTTGTATAGAGTTGATACTTATTCTTGTTGATTGGGATCCCAATCCCCAATTTCTTTTATTTCTTCAAAATCAAAAGTAACCCCTCACACACCTATGCCTACACCCCTAAATATTGCTAACATTTTTAATGACTTGATAATGAAAAGGATATAAAAATACTAAATATATTAATAAATCACTATCCCAAAGTCATAGTAAAATTCATCATTTACGAAAATATAATGATAATAATTTTTTTTATGTAAAGCATTTTTTTACTATTAATAATTTTTTTTATTTAAGCATGTAAAGTTTATAATCATTAAGTAATCATGTTAACCGTCGAGAATGACTTATTATGTTCATTTAGGAATGGATCCAAGGTTCCTCTCAGATGTCATTTGTTGGTTCAAAAGGTTTTTTTTAAGTATTAAAGATGGTGAGTGCTAAAGTTGATAATTTATCATTGTGGCTCGTCGATGGAGGGGTAACTATGGTCACACTTTTGAACTTTTATGAACATGTTTGTTGACCTTATGACACAACCAACTTTTTCCATGATTAACATAAGAGAGGCTAGGTGACTGATCTACACCTAAAAATTAAGAAGTTGTAAATGTGGCATTTCCATTTGTATATTGAATCATACTTATATTGTAATTCGCACAAATTCACTTGTATAAACTTTTACATTGTTAAACCATGAACAAGCTCATCAAGGATCTATCTTATTAGTCCTTGCAAAAGCAGGGACTAAAGTTTTTGGTTAGAAGTCAACAAGTTTTAACTTTGAATTAATTTATCTTTTTTTGAAAAGATATCCAAAGTTTGTGTAAATGTATATATGATTTCCAAATTTTTATATAAACAACATTTTTTCGTAATTTTATAATTTTAGTTATTCGATTTTTTATTCGTTAAGGTTATTGTGATTTGACTTTATTACTTTGGTGTGAGAGAATTTATTTTATCTATTTGTCAGGATTCAAAATTGATTCACCAAAAGAAATTACCACAAATTAAATTAATGGTGCAGAGACTCTGCAAATAGATAGGTTATTGATGTGTGTGGAGTGGCAGGGTACAGGTTAGTGCAGTCGATGCATGCATCGTCCTGCAGTTAATGCATCGTCCTCCCTTTAACGTGGCAACATGCATGCACAATTTTTCCATCTTACTTTGCATGTTGATGCCACCACCTAACACTAAGGATTCATAGCAGGTTGACACTAAATTGTAAGCTAATGATGAAGACAAGTTTGCCCTAGTATGTTAGTTTTTTGCAAATTCATATAACTATGTTGCACAAGTATGTTAGTTTTTTGTGAATGACTTACAAATATTTCTTTTTAGATAAAGAAACAGTCTACATACAAGACCTGTGTTCATTACCATATCCTCCATTTCCTTTAGGATTGAAGGTGCCATCACTCTTGCTTTGTTTTATTTGGTTTTCTTATCCAAATTCCTTATCTAGTATCATTTCATTTTGCACATATAACTCATCTAAATTATTAACACTTTGCCCATTACTATGGATAAACTAGAATAATTTTTAGATGAATTGTCAATCATTTGGCACAAAATTTGTTAAGCATTTGTCAAACTAAATATAACTAAATTTGTTAAGCATTTGCAAACTAAATCTAACTAGTTTTTTTTTCCTTATTGTTGATCTACTTTAAGAAAATTAAAATTGTTTCAAAATTTCAGTATTATACAAGTAATTGGGTTCAATATTGTTGTTCATGCACATTTGCTACTTGTTTTCTATGATTGATTCAAGATGAGAAGATCGTCAAGATAGAGTAGTTCCAATGTGAAGTGAATATGCACAACTTGCTTAATGAACACAACCTACATCCTGAAAATATATAGGCAAAGAACATTTCGGTGGAATCATGGTAGCCTCCGCTTGGTGTGAGTGTTCAAACTTTTGGAAATTGTCATCACCTTAAGAGTTATGATCTTCTCACCTGCAAACATAATCTCTAACCTCCACGACGATTTCAATCTTAACATCCATCATATATACAAGGTTTCCATTTATCTATTCGCCCATATGTAATATTTCCTTGCTTCTTGCTTATAAATGATTATGAATTGAATCAGTAGAAGCACTATTTATTTTGCAAATAGATCATTTATAACAAGAAACTAAAATTAATTAGTTTATATTATGAATATTACCTCATCTTAATGTAAAATTTCACTGGTGTCATTCTTGGAAATTCCTATAGGGTTATAGGAATGGCCACAACGGTTAGCCAAACCTCAAAGTTGTAATGGACATCGAAATCAGAATATCTTACTATGAGAGTGGTGATGCTTTTTGTTGATGAAGCTCTTACATAGCAAAAGACAATCATGGTTCCCTTTTTCTAAAATTAATAATCCTCCTTGGCTTCTTGAACAACCTTCTTGAAAAAATATTAAAAGTTGTTGGCATAAATAATTCTTGGAGCACTAATGTAGGAAGGCAATGCAGAAGTAGCATAAGTAGAAAATCCAGATGCATAAGCGATTTTAGGTGAAATTGTTATATTAAGTCATAACAGTTGTCATTTCATAGTCAATGAAAAAAAAAAATCATGAAGCAATAATGTAGGAAGGCAATGCAAAAGTAGAGTAAACAACAAATCCAGATGCATAAGTGATTGTAGGTGCAATTATTATATTAAGTTGTATTATTTGTCATTTCATAGTCAATGCAATTTTTTTTTGGCAAGGACAGAAAACAAGATAGATTTTTCATTGAGATTGCTTACTCTGTTGAGATTGAGACTAAGATTCCTTCTTTCAGCTTTGGTTGGGCTTGTACCGGTTGCCTTTGGCCCGGGTGTGTTGTTCCTTTCCATCATGTGCTAGCTGAGGTTCCATCCATAGT
>JASDQU010949573.1:23548-34653 GCA_032191745.1 Picea mariana | reverse complement strand
TATTGAATCATACTTATATTGTAATTCGCACAAATTCACTTGTATAAACTTTTACATTGTTAAACCATGAACAAGCTCATCAAGGATCTATCTTATTAGTCCTTGCAAAAGCAGGGACTAAAGTTTTTGGTTAGAAGTCAACAAGTTTTAACTTTGAATTAATTTATCTTTTTTTAAAAGATATCCAAAGTTTGTGTAAATGTATATATGATTTTCAAATTTTTATATAAACAACATTTTTTCGTAATTTTATAATTTTAGTTATTCGATTTTTTATTGGTTAAGTTTATTGTGATTTGACTTTATTACTTTGGTGTGAGAGAATTTATTTTATCTATTTGTTAGGATTCAAAATTGATTCACCAAAAGAAATTACCACAAATTAAATTAATGGTGCAGAGACTCTACAAATAGATAGGTTATTGATGTGTGTGGAGTGGCAAGTTACAGGTTAGTGCAGTCGATGCATGCATCGTCCTGCAGTTAATGCATCGTCCTCCCTTTAACGTGGCAACATGCATGCACAATTTTTCCATCTTACTTTGCATGTTGATGCCACCACCTAACACTAAGGATTCATAGCAGGTCGACACTAAATTGTAAGCTAATGATGAAGACAAGTTTGCACTGGTATGTTGGTTTTTTGCAAATTCATATAACTATGTTACACAAGTATGTTAGTTTTTTGTAAATGACTTACAAATATTTCTTTTTAGATAAAGAAACAGTCTACATACAAGACCTGTGTTCATCACCATATCCTCCATTTCCTTTAGGATTGAAGGTGCCATCACTCTTGCTTTGTTTTATCTGGTTTTCTTATCCAAATTCCTTATCTAGTATCATTTCATTTTGCACATATAACTCGTCTAAATTATTAACACTTTGCCCATTACTATGGATAAACTAGAATAATTTTTAGATGAATTGTCAATCATTTGGCACAAAATTTGTTAAGCATTTGTCAAACTAAATATAACTAAATTTGTTAAGCATTTGCAAACTAAGTCTAACTAGTTTTTTTTTCCTTATTGTTGATCTACTTTAAGAAATTTAAAATTGTTTCAAAATTTCAGTATTATACAAGTAATTGGGTTCAATATTGTTGTTCATGCACATTTGCTACTTGTTTTCTATGATTGATTCAAGATGAGAAGATCGTCAAGAGAGAGTAGTTCCAATGTGAAGTGAATATGCACAACTTGCTCAGTGAACACAACCTACATCCTGAAAATATATAGGCAAAGAACATTTCGGTGGAATCATGGTAGCCTCCGCTTGGTGTGAGCGTTCAAACTTTTGGAAATTGTCATCACCTTAAGAGTTATGATCTTCTCACCTGCAAACATAATCTCTAACCTCCACGACGATTTCAATCTTAACATTCATCATATATACAAGGTTTCCATTTATCTATTCGCCCATATGTAATATTTCTTTGCTTCTTGCTTATAAGTGATTATGAATTGAATCAGTAGAAGCACTATTTATTTTGCAAATAAACCATTTATAACAAGAAACTAAAATTAATTAGTTTATATTATGAATATTACCTCGTCTTAATGTAAAATGTCACTGGTGTCATTCTTGGAAATTCCTATAGGGTTATAGGAATGGCCACAACGGTTAGCCAAACCTCGAAGTTGTAATGGACATCGAAATCAGAATATCTTACTATGAGAGTGGTGATGCTTTTTGTTGACGAAGCTCTTACATACCAAAAGACAATCATGGTTCCCTTTTTCTAAAATTAATAATCCTCCTTGGCTTCTTGAACAACCTTCTTGAAAAAATATTAAAAGTTGTTGGCATAAATAATTCTTGGAGCACTAATGTAGGAAGGCAATGCAGAAGTAGCATAAGTAGAAAATCCAGATGCATAAGCGATTTTAGGTGAAATTGTTATATTAAGTCATARCAGTTGTCATTTCATAGTCAATGAAAAAAAAWAATTCATGAAGCAATAATGTAGGAAGGCAATGCARAAGTAGAGTAARCAACAAATCCAGATGCATAAGTGATTGTAGGTGCAATTATTATATTAAGTTGTATTATTTGTCATTTCATAGTCAATGMAATTTTTTTTTGGCAAGGACAGAAAACAAGATAGATTTTTCATTGAGATTGCTTACTCTGTTGAGATTGAGACTAAGATTCCTTCTTTCRGCTTTGRTTGGGCTTGTACCGGTTGCCTTTGGCCYGGGTGTGTTGTTCCTTTCCATCATGTGCTAGCTGAGGTTCCATCCATAGTTGCCTATGATGTTCCATGTGGACCAAGAGAACATTACATGTTGAATTGTCAAATCATCTTAATGACACCTGCTTACTAATGTATACTTTATTATAATAGTTTTTTTTATAATGCCACAAGTGTGATTGCAATATATTTGATGTATTTAAACTAATAACTCGACATGTCGACTCTTCGGATTAATTTCATTGAGAACACCCACTTCACGGAACGTGTCCAATGATGACAAGATGATAAAGCCTCAATGACCTCTTCCCAAACTTCTCAGGTGGTCATGCATATGTATCTCATTCCAATTGTCCAGTTCCATGACTTCCATCAGACACAATGATCATGCATGTTTTATGTCTCAATCCAACTATCAATTCCACCACTTCGAAGATACACTTGTTTTGTCGATTTGAACTCCCAAAGCAATTGAACCAGACATTACAATGGGAAACAGGTTCATGTCGATGCTATGCAAATATGTCTATATGCTAATACACCTAAAATCCACCAAAAAAAACTAAAATAAACAGATCCATATAAACATTATATAAAAATAATTTATAAAAAATATTTTTAATATACACATATCAATATTATATAAGTTAAATTTGGTAGATAAATTATAAATTATATTCATGTCAAAGAATTTTCAACTTTTAACTATTTTCTTGTCATGTATATTTCGTATTAATTTCATACGTAAAATTAATGATAAGACAAATATGGATTGGATTTATCTTTTGAACATGGATAACAATTAGATATTATAATAAATCAAAGGTTTTATTTTGCTGGAGCTTTTCGATACAAATTTATATTTTTCATTTAATTAAGCAGTGACTATGATTACATGTTATAATAAACCAAAAGTAATTATTATAAACCAAAAGTTTTATTTTGTTAGGGCTTTTGAACACACATTCATATTTTTCATTTAACTAACTATTTTTCATTTAACTAACTAAGTAGAGACTAGTTGCTTTCAACAATCTTCCTTGTTAAATAATGCTTCCAAAAAAGTAACACAGTTCAATCTACACAAGAATCCAAACATACATAATGAAATTTATAGTTAGATAATACTTCCATAAAAAGTAATGCACTTCAATTTACACAAGAATCCAAACATACACAATGAAATTTATAGTTAATGGAAGATGATCTCCTAACAAAGTTTCCTTCCATAGGTTGTGGGTTTTAACAATACAGGGACTTTGCCCATGTTTAGGTAAATTTAGATAAGGAACAAAATTATAACAAGTTTTTTAAAATTTCAACTAAATATTAAAAGAAAAAAAAAAGCATTGTTCATTTCTAGGGTTGGCTTCAAAGAGATTTGAAATAAGAAGAACAAAGTTTTATGTTTGAACATGATATGCCATAATCAACTTCTTGAAATATTTGTTAAAAAAAAAAATTGTAAACAAAACTACTTGTAACTAAGTGCATGGTTATATTTTATTAACATTGTAAAATAACAGACGTCAACATAATTTTGGAATTATTATCTTTTAATTATTATAAAACAATGTTTTTCAAATAATTTTGAAAGTTTATTGAGAATCAAATATGTTGTAGCTTTTAATTTTATTTTTTGATGATGATGATTGATTGAGAGATTAATTGTTGAAAGATTAATTATTGAAAGATTAATTGTTGAAAGTTTGTTTGTCATTGAATTGTTGAAAGATCAGTTGTCATTGATTTCAACCCTTGAACTTGAAGTTAACAAGTTGCATGTCAAGGTAGAGTAGTTGTAAACAAGTTTCATGTGAGTTGTATGTCATCATGAGTTGCATGTTGGTTGCATGTCATCATGAGATCCTCATTAAAACACAGGGAAGAGTCAAATGGAAAATCACTTCTGAGAATACGCAGTGGAGATATGAGGCAGTGAGTTGAAGGCAGAAAATCCCATTGAAGTAAGAAGTTTTCAAGAGACAAGAGTACGGATAAGAGGTTTCAGATAGAGATTCTTTGATTAAATCTGTGACTTTCAGGAGGAAAAACACATACATTTGCAAGCTGCAGTGAGGAAAAGAGTGGATGCCCACGAGAAAACATTGCATAGGGTCATGGACATGTGAGGAAAATTTGTTGAAGATCAAGGATCTAAAACTCAGGTCATATACAAGTTGAAGGTATGTCTTCGTGTGTGTGTGTGTGTTAGGGTGAGTATTCTGAAGAAATCAGGAACAAGTATTTCTTAGTGATTCATAAGAATTTGATTTGGAGAACTCTCTTGTGAATGTTGGTGTGAGGTATGTGTGGTTGCAGTATTGATGAGATATCAATAGCATAAACATAGGTATCATAAACAACAACAACAAAAGGTTATCAATGATAGAGGTAGTGACAGATTGGCCTACAGTTATATTTCAGGAAAGTTGGACGGGGCAAGGAAAGGGGGTTGTAGACTCCTTTCGGTTGGAGCCGGATAAATTAGGGAGTTGAAGCTTCCTTTAGGTTGTAGCATGTAAATAGAGGGTTCGAGACTCCTTCCATTTGTAGCTAGAGAAATAAGAAATTGGTGCTTCCAATGAATGTACTCTTTGGTAAATAAGAAAAACATTTTGTGGTTTTTTTCCCGCGTTGGGTTTCCACGTAAAATTATGGTTTACTATGTTTATGTGATGTCTATGCATTGAATTGTGGTGTTTTGAATGCTTATGTTATTTATTGGAGGTTTTATATTGTGATTAAAAGTACTAATGTTTTTCATACTAATTCACCCCCCCTCTCAATATTCCAACAATTGGTATCATAGCAGATCTCGGTACATTGAATATGGATGAGCTACATGGAATATTTACAGCATATGAAATGAGAACAAAACATGAGAACCTAGTCACAAATGAAACAAATTTCAAGGCATCCAAGAAGACAAAGAAGAAGACCAAGCAAAAGTCAAAACCAGGTTGCAGTTGTAGTGATGATTTAGACGAAGATGAAGAGATGGCTAAATTCGTAAGGAAGTTAAAGAAAGTAACCAACAAGTATAAAGGTATGTTTCCATTGAAATTTTTTAATTGTGGTGGTATTGATCATTTTTCTTCTAAATGTACTCATAAGAATAAATATAGCGATGAAGAAGAAGTTTCTAGAAGGGAAAATAAATATCAAAAGGGAAACAAGAGAAGAAACAAAAGGAAATTCTTCAAGAAAAGTTTATATTCAAATGAGGATAGTTTCTCATCAGAAAAGGAGTATAATGATGGTGACAGTGTTTTAGAAAGATTACTCTTCATGGCATTAGAATATGATTCCAAAGAAGAAGGTGAAGTCAATCTCAGAGCAGAACTAATCAGTGCATTAGAAGAACTTAGAAAGGAAAGAAATAAAAACAAGTCACTCAAGGCAGAGTTAAAAATGAAAGAGAGATCTCAAAATTCCAACTTTGAAGAAATCTAGCATATGATCACGAGTCTAAAAAATCAAATATAAGAAGACATGAGAATTGAGGAAGTACTTATAATTCAGTTAGAAGAAAAGAAGAAAATGATTGGAACCTTCGAAGCTAAAATAATCTATTTAAGAAAAGATCTTTAGAAGAAAGATATGTAGTTGAAGAGCACTAGAATATTGGATCAAATAATCAATAGTCAAAGACCATATGATGACAGATCTGGACTAGGATACAATCAAGTATAGAATGAGAAATGATTGAGCTCCAAGACAACAAAACATGAAGTAGAGAAAAACAAATATGCAAAGATTGTCGGAGATTTTGTCAAAAAGGAAGAATGGAAGCCTCCAAAGAAGAACATTCCATAAATAAAGAAGACTCAAAAAGACAAATTCAGAAGGAGTGCATCACAAAGAATATCATCTACACCCAGGTATCAAATATTATTTTATGGTCATTGTTTTAATTGTGTTAATTTTGTACAGAAAGTTGTAAATTGTAGAGCCTATGCCAAGAATAGAAGCAACTATGCAGGGCACTTAAATAATAGTTATCCTAGAAAATATTATGAAGCATACAACAGAAACCAAAACAGTTTTGGTTCATTGAGCAATGAAGTAGAATGCTATAAATGCCACAACTATGGACATATAGCTCATGATTGTAGAATCATGATGGATACCTCTATGAAAGAGAACATTGATATTAGATATAAGAATATTTGGGAAATAAAACAAGAATAGGTAAAACAAGAACAGATGAACGAAGGACACCCAGAAGTCATACTTTTAGGATTTGCAGCAGTACAATATCAAGATAAATCTACAAGAAAAAGGGAATATGTCAGATACATGAAGGTTTGGAGAAGAAATGAAAAACAAGAAGAATAGGTGAATGAAAAACAGGTCCCAAAGATCGTACTCACAACATTTGCAGCAACACAAAATCATGATGAATCGATGGGAAAAGAGAAAGACGTCATATTTTAGGAAGAGGGAGAAAAGGAAAATGATGAAGAGGAAGATTACTTCGCATCAGAGCGGATATTTTTTTGAGCCATCCGGCTTGGAGACTCCCAGTAAATATGAATATTGAAGAGGGGGAGTCTAAGAAGTATCTTTACATATCGAAGAACTATCCTTCGAGCAGTCTGAAGTGTTTCCAGTTTCAGAGTAGTTTGATGACAAAAGAACATAATGTATTATGAAAGTTTGATCATTTGAGGAACACACTTCATATATAACAACACATCTATGAGATACATATCTGGGTAATGTTGGTATTCTGTTGAGGTACACCATCGATGGTACTTGCTTGATATATCCTATGGTGCATGGTGGATGGCATCATTGAGTGATATGGTATATGGTTGAGATACATTTTTGGTACATAGTATGGTACAAGTGTTGATGTACATTCTCAATGTAGATGGTTGATGGTTGAGGCATATGGTACATGTTATGATGCATCGTTGATGCACGGTTTGGTACAGATGTTGGTGCATGGTTGATGCACTTGGTGTGGTACATGGTTGAGACACATATATTTTGTTGGTATGCTGGTGATCTTGGTACATGCTTGGTAGAGGCATGTGTTGGTAATGTTGGACATCTAGTTGAGAGCTGTCCTTGGTATATGATCTGTGTGAGAGGATCTGGTTGAGTATCAGTATTCAAGATTGGACAGGTATATACAACAACAAGGGTTCAGTAAAGGCAATGCAAATAACAATATCAACATAAAGGTAAATCAAGATGGTATATTTATAATATAAGTTTATGTTGATGAGATTATTTTTGGAAGTGATGATGACATGATGAGTCGGAAATTTGCTAAAGACATGAAGAATGAATTCAAAATGTCATTACTTGGTAATTTGTCTTTATTTTTGGACTCCACTTATGTTAGCAAGATACATGTATTTTCATCTCTAAGACCAAGTATATAAAAGAAATGTTAAATAATTTTGGAATGGTAGATTGCAAGCCCATAATTACTCCCATGCAGACCAGTTTCAAATTGAGAAAAATGATATATCTAAGGATGTAGATCATAGACTTTATAGATTGATGATTATTAGTTTACTCTATGTGAAAGCATCGAGACTGGATGTGATACAAGCAGTTGGACATGTGGCAAGATGCCAAGCAGCACCGAAGGAAACACATGGTATGGCAGTAAAGAGAATATTCAAATATCTCAAAGAAACAAAAGACTATGGATTATGGTATCCAAAAGGGAGTGATCTATATCTAGTTGCATACACAGATGTAGATTGGGCAGGAAGTGTTGATGACAAAATAAGTACAAATGGAGTAGCCTTCTACTTGGGTGATTGTCTGGTATCTCGATTGAGAAAGAAACACTCTTCAATATCATTCTCCACAACAAAAGCATAGTATATTGCAGCAACAACATGTTATACACAGTTCTCTGGATGAAGAAAAATTTGTAGGACATACAAGTGGAATATGATAAGCCTATTTTGATATTTTGTGATAACACCAGTGCTATAAGTATTTCTAAGAATCCAGTGATGCATTCCAAGATGAAACACATTCTGATCAAGTTTCACTTTCTAAGGGAACATGTTACAGAGAAGAACATCAAGGTAGAGTATGTTGGGACAAAAGAACAAATTGCAGATATCTTCACCAAACCTTTTCTGAGGGAAACTTTTGAGTATATTCGGCATAAACTTGGAGTAGTTTCATCCCCACAATGATCTACATGGCAGTTGGCACAGTAAGAAAGGGAGATATAAAAAGTAATCATGGAAGACTTGAATTCTTTTTGAATGCTTTTTATCAGAGATGTACATGAGGAAGCACCATGAAGAAGAGATCGTAGGCTTACAGACATGGGGAGCATCCCCAAGGAGAAGTCATCATTTTCCATTGATGTCAAAGGGAGGAGAGAAAACAAAAGGCATGGAAATGAAGAGAATATGCATGAAGACAGAGGGAGCCAGCATGAGCGTGAGTGTTTGGCGTGTCTAAGTATTATGTTTCCATCAATGCTAAAGGGGGAGATTGTTGAAATATTAATTATTGAAAGATTAATTGTTGAAAGATTGGTTGTCATTGAATTATGAAAGATTGGTTGTCATTGATGTCAACCCTTTAACAAGAAGTTAATAGGTTGCATGTCAAGGTAAATTAGTTATAAACAAGTTGCATTCCAGTTAAATGTCAAAGTAACTGTAAACATAATTTAACAAGTTGCATGTCATCATGAGTTGCATGTGAGTTCCATGTCATCATGATATCCTCATTAAAAAAAAGAGAAGAGTCAATTGGAAAATCACTTCTGTGAATCAGTTCTGAGAATACAAGTTGGAGATATGAGGCGGTGAGTCGAAGGAAGAGAAGTCTAGTGAAGTAATAATTTTGCAGGATCCGAGAGTAAAAAGCAGAGGTTTTAGAAAAATATTCTTTGAGTAAATATGTGGCTTTCAGAAGGAAAAGTCCATACATCAGCGGATTGCAGTGAGGAAAATCGTGGATACCCATGAGTAGACAGTGCATAGGGTCACAAAACTGTGAGAAACATTTGTTGAAGATCAAGGATCTAAAACTCAGGTCAGCTATAAGTTGAAGGTATGTCTTACTGTGTGTGTTAGGGTGAGTATTCTGAATAAAACAGGAACATGTATGTCTTAGTGATTCATAAACATTTGATTTGGAAAACTCTCTTTTGAATCTTGGTGTGAGGTATGTGTGGTTGCATTCTTGATGAGATATTGATAGAAAAAAAAAGGTAACAGAAACAACAACATCAACATGTTATTAGTGACAAAGGTAGTGACAGATTGGTCTACATTTATATTTTAGGGCGGTTGGATGGGGCAAGGAAAGGGGGTTATAGCCTCCTTCTGGTTGGAGCTGGATAAATTAGGGAGTTGGAGCTTCCTTCAAGTTGCATCCTGTAAATAAAAGGTGTGAGCCTCCTTCTAGTTGTAGCTGGAGAAATAGGAAGTTGGTGCTTCCAATGAATATACTCTTTGATAAATAAGAAAAACATTCTTTGGTTTTTTCCCGCATTGGGTTTCCACATAAAATTCTGGTGTACTATGTTTATGTGATTTCTATGCATTGAATTATGGTGTTTTGAATGATCATGTTATTTATTGAAGATTTTATATTGTGATTAAAAGTACTAATTGTGCTCATATTGATTCACTGACCCCCCTCCCTCTCAGTATTCCAATAGATGATGATGATGATGATGATGATGATGAGGATGAGGACAATGAGGATGAGGAGGACGATGACAACGACGACAATGATTTATTGAAGTATGGTTTGTGAGTATATGTTGAAGTATCAATGTTTAAATGAACAATTTGTAAGTGGCTATATTGTTTAACTTCCCCTATTTTATAATTAATGGAACAAAAATAAACCTTTATATTAATGATATCACCTGTCCTTTGTCATGGCATACTAAACATTTAGGAAACAAAGTATGGAATGGAGCCAACATAAGATATTTTGAGAGAATGCATGAAGCATGGCTTCGAAAGAATGTGTATTGTTTATGAAATACTTGTTTTTATGGTATGTTTTTTTATTTACGCAATCGTGTGTGTGTGTGTGTGTGTGTGTGTGTGTGTGTGTGTGCTTATTACACTTTATTTCTGTGTTTGTAGATGGAAGATGAAGATGCAGAACAAAAAAACAAGTCGATCAAGAAAACATTAGTTTAAATAAACAAATTACAATATCAGCTACAAATGATGAAGAAATGATACATGCACATAGCTCGAGCGATGAAAATAGTTTGCATGTAGCTTGAGAGATGACAATAGTTCAAGTGATGAATGACAATCCATATAATTGAAAATTACCGCAAATTGTATGTTTTGAAATATTTTTCACTGAAAATATGAAATTTTGTTTAATGTACTTGACATATTGTCCCAATTGTATGAGGACATGTTACCAATAAGTGTAACAATTACATATTGGTTGCAATTTGATGGTTGTGGGATTTTACGTTTTTCCATTTTGTATGGCAATGGGTCTCTTATTCATATATAATAATATGGGTTTTTTTATTTTATGACATTTTCAGATGTTGTAAAATGTTGTGTTGCTTAATAATTAATATGTGGATGGTTTACATTGCTATAAATAATAGAGGTGTAATCCGTTAGAAAACACATCAATGCAATCATTGTATCAAAATGCAATAAAAAAAATATAAAACAATATTATTATAAAAAATATTTGATTTTGAGATGATTAATTGAAAATTTGTAAAAATGCAATTAATTCAAATATATACATATCGGTGCACTATATTCTTATGAACTCACTAGATGGTGCATGTCATAATATAGAAAGTGGGACATTTTGAGGAGTAATACACATTGGTTCTCATTAATTATATTAAATCATTGGTGTGAAATAAAGCATCGTTCTGTAAATGACATAACATACAATTATATTTATT
>JASDQU010949573.1:12849-23528 GCA_032191745.1 Picea mariana | reverse complement strand
ATGTCAAAGTAACTGTAAACATAATTTAACAAGTTGCATGTCATCATGAGTTGCATGTGAGTTCCATGTCATCATGATATCCTCATTAAAAAAAAGAGAAGAGTCAATTGGAAAATCACTTCTGTGAATCAGTTCTGAGAATACAAGTTGGAGATATGAGGCGGTGAGTCGAAGGAAGAGAAGTCTAGTGAAGTAATAATTTTGCAGGATCCGAGAGTAAAAAGCAGAGGTTTTAGAAAAATATTCTTTGAGTAAATATGTGGCTTTCAGAAGGAAAAGTCCATACATCAGCGGATTGCAGTGAGGAAAATCGTGGATACCCATGAGTAGACAGTGCATAGGGTCACAAAACTGTGAGAAACATTTGTTGAAGATCAAGGATCTAAAACTCAGGTCAGCTATAAGTTGAAGGTATGTCTTACTGTGTGTGTTAGGGTGAGTATTCTGAATAAAACAGGAACATGTATGTCTTAGTGATTCATAAACATTTGATTTGGAAAACTCTCTTTTGAATCTTGGTGTGAGGTATGTGTGGTTGCATTCTTGATGAGATATTGATAGAAAAAAAAAGGTAACAGAAACAACAACATCAACATGTTATTAGTGACAAAGGTAGTGACAGATTGGTCTACATTTATATTTTAGGGCGGTTGGATGGGGCAAGGAAAGGGGGTTATAGCCTCCTTCTGGTTGGAGCTGGATAAATTAGGGAGTTGGAGCTTCCTTCAAGTTGCATCCTGTAAATAAAAGGTGTGAGCCTCCTTCTAGTTGTAGCTGGAGAAATAGGAAGTTGGTGCTTCCAATGAATATACTCTTTGATAAATAAGAAAAACATTCTTTGGTTTTTTCCCGCATTGGGTTTCCACATAAAATTCTGGTGTACTATGTTTATGTGATTTCTATGCATTGAATTATGGTGTTTTGAATGATCATGTTATTTATTGAAGATTTTATATTGTGATTAAAAGTACTAATTGTGCTCATATTGATTCACTGACCCCCCTCCCTCTCAGTATTCCAATAGATGATGATGATGATGATGATGATGATGAGGATGAGGACAATGAGGATGAGGAGGACGATGACAACGACGACAATGATTTATTGAAGTATGGTTTGTGAGTATATGTTGAAGTATCAATGTTTAAATGAACAATTTGTAAGTGGCTATATTGTTTAACTTCCCCTATTTTATAATTAATGGAACAAAAATAAACCTTTATATTAATGATATCACCTGTCCTTTGTCATGGCATACTAAACATTTAGGAAACAAAGTATGGAATGGAGCCAACATAAGATATTTTGAGAGAATGCATGAAGCATGGCTTCGAAAGAATGTGTATTGTTTATGAAATACTTGTTTTTATGGTATGTTTTTTTATTTACGCAATCGTGTGTGTGTGTGTGTGTGTGTGTGTGTGTGTGTGTGTGCTTATTACACTTTATTTCTGTGTTTGTAGATGGAAGATGAAGATGCAGAACAAAAAAACAAGTCGATCAAGAAAACATTAGTTTAAATAAACAAATTACAATATCAGCTACAAATGATGAAGAAATGATACATGCACATAGCTCGAGCGATGAAAATAGTTTGCATGTAGCTTGAGAGATGACAATAGTTCAAGTGATGAATGACAATCCATATAATTGAAAATTACCGCAAATTGTATGTTTTGAAATATTTTTCACTGAAAATATGAAATTTTGTTTAATGTACTTGACATATTGTCCCAATTGTATGAGGACATGTTACCAATAAGTGTAACAATTACATATTGGTTGCAATTTGATGGTTGTGGGATTTTACGTTTTTCCATTTTGTATGGCAATGGGTCTCTTATTCATATATAATAATATGGGTTTTTTTATTTTATGACATTTTCAGATGTTGTAAAATGTTGTGTTGCTTAATAATTAATATGTGGATGGTTTACATTGCTATAAATAATAGAGGTGTAATCCGTTAGAAAACACATCAATGCAATCATTGTATCAAAATGCAATAAAAAAAATATAAAACAATATTATTATAAAAAATATTTGATTTTGAGATGATTAATTGAAAATTTGTAAAAATGCAATTAATTCAAATATATACATATCGGTGCACTATATTCTTATGAACTCACTAGATGGTGCATGTCATAATATAGAAAGTGGGACATTTTGAGGAGTAATACACATTGGTTCTCATTAATTATATTAAATCATTGGTGTGAAATAAAGCATCGTTCTGTAAATGACATAACATACAATTATATTTATTATTTCAAAATTTTACAATACACATGTTTACAATACGCATCGGGGCTCTAAATATAATACACAATGGTTCTTTTTGTATAATATATGCATCGATGCTTATTAAAAATAATGGCACTGACATCTCACCTCGAATATTCAAAATTTCACTACCCTCTAATGCACAGGGTAATACAAGCATCGATGCATACAAATTAGACAAGCACTGGGGTGCACACTAACTGAAAAGCATTGGGGCATAGATAAACTCAAAAAACATCTTTGCTTCATATGTAAACACTGCATAACCAATGCATAGAAATTATAAGAGCATCGATGTTGCATACAACAAAAAAAGGTGAAATCAGTGCGATATAATTGTAATTGCACTGGTGCTTTTTAGTTTTATGTACGCCTCAGGGTAGGTTGATTAAGATTGCACTAGTATATTTTAACAATAGAAGCACAAAAAGAAAACCTTTGCTACAACCTTTATCTACCCAATTTTTTTAGTTATATAGAAATCTGTTAAAACCTATGCTTTGAATAGAGAAGATTGTAGCGGAGGTTTTTTTATTTTATTTTGTGAAATCTTATAACACTAGAAACCTTTGCAAAAACCTTTACTACAAGGTGTTTTCCTTATAATGTATCTTTTGTAAATATCGTTAAATCTAATCCTCTACTTCAATAAGCTCAATCCCCAATTATGCCTAGTCCATTATTAATGGAGATATCCTCAATTATGCCTAGTCCATTATGCCTAGTCCATTATTAATGGAGATATCCTCAATTATGCCTAGTCCATTATTAGTGGAGAAATCTAATGAGGTGTTAGATTTGGAGGTCTCCCATCGAGAAGTCATTGATATTGGTTCATATTATAAAAGAATAGTTATATATTGATCCAATGATTAAAAATATACCGTATATCTACAACTAATTATAACTGATACCTTAAAAACTCAAAAGCTTAAACTTTGTTAAAAATAATCTGAAAATAAATTATAATTTCAAACATATTATTGAAATAATATAACTCATGATAATGATAACTTTTTTTCAAGTCTATAGTTTAATCACTGAATAAAAATACCTAATTATAATTTAATCACTTAAAAATGAGTATCTGAATTGTTTAAGGATCACATTTAATTAATCCAAAATTAAAATAAACCTTCATATCTACCAGAGACCTAGAGCCCTCCGACGTTCATATCTACTGGAGAATCGAATGGCGACGAAGGTAACGACTACAGATTCGTTACGGCCTTGATAGTTTTACCCTATCGGCCGAAGGAGATGATCTTCTTCTGGAATCAAACTGCAAGAAGGAGATGATCCCCATCGGCCGAAGGAGATGATCTTCTTCTGGAATCAAACTGCAAGTTTCTTCTCATATGAGTATTCCAGTAATTTTTTATTTCATTATCTGTTCGTCCAGGCAGTCTTCCTGCTATCAGCGACCACCTGTTTTACATATTTATATATATAACAATTGAGAACTAGACTACATTTTAGTTTTTTAAAGAGCACAATTTATATATAAAAACAATTTCAGACACCATGCAAAACAGCTATTTTATACAGACTGAATTGACATGCGCAGTAGGTAGCACGTCAATCGGTGCAGACCTTCCTCGTATAAGAACTTATTGTCAGGGCGTTGCCTCTGTGACGATGGTGCCACAGAGTTTTGCAGGATTTGGTATCATGTGGTTTTCATCACCATGGCCACAAAACCTTTTTCAGTGGAATGTGTCCAATGTTTTAGGTGGATCCTATGTATCCAATCTCAATTCACCCTATGGTACTGTTTAATATAGAGGATTCTTGTGTAGTTTTCTTTATGGTCAGGGCATCTTACCAAAACTTCTCACTCAAAAACTCTATTTTAATAACAGACACAAGCAGCCAGCAATAAAATGGCAATGCAGGTAGCTTTTAACCTTAAATATATTAAAAATGTCACACTCAAAAATTCTAGTTTAATAGCAGACACAAGCAGCCAGCAATAAAATGGCAATGCACTTAGCTTTTAACCTCAATGTATTGAAAAGGTCACACCTCTGTAGCTTAATGTAATCAGAATTCTTAAAAGGGTCACACGTGTGTAAAGTATTTATATTATTGTGGTCCTGGAATGTCAAGGAAGGAAGGCAGGCTATAAAATTGATATTATTATAATTTTTTTGGTAGTGTATTTTGTTATCTATGTTGGGTTAATTTTGATTAGGTCATAAAGTAGTTAGAATAATGTTGAGAAATTCAATGATGGGTTTACTTTTCAATATTTATAGGTCTATGGTATTATGTAATTAGTATGGGAGGAAACCTATTTAAAAGTTTGAACAACTCCATTTAAAATGCCTTGACTTGTTCTTTAGCAAGTTTGGTCAAATTGGTTTTTCTCAATAAAGAATTTTTAGGATAAAAATCTTTTATGCATTTGTGACTTTCCATAATTTGTATTTGTTCATAAGCTTTCTCTCTAAAAGTTATGTAATGTTTCATATATTCTATATGAAATTATTTTTTTGAAAAATAATTTTTTTTTGAAATTTTAAAATTTAAAATTTTAATTTTTTTTTGTTGGTGCTTAGTTTTTATGTGACAAATTTTATATAGTTTGAATAATATTTGTAAAAAAATAAAAAGCAGTTAAAAAAAAATCAATTTTTTTTTAAGGTCATAGTCTTAGCATGTTGTTGTTGCTTATGTACATATAATTAAATGTCACAAGATTGCAACTTGTAACTAATTAAATGCCACATGATTGCAACTTGTAACCTACAATGTGATCTAAGCCTCCATTCCAATTCACACGAGTTATACCCATTGTAGTACAGGCTCACACATTGACATCAAATGCCCCATCACCAAATAGATCTTATGTCACAATTAGGAATTGATTTCCAACCACACTCTATGTCAATGTATTCAACATTGGTGCTTGTAACAAGCCAGGCCAATTGAGTGAGCAAAGTAGAAAGAATTCTAGATATAACGAGTCGAGTTGTTCTTCTCTTGTTGGAGATACTTATTGTTGCAAACATAAACCTTTGTGCAAAATTTCTAGATGCACTAGATCATCTTTTCCAATGTGTTGAGGATCAATCTGTTGTATATGCCAATGATCTAACAATGCCTCTTATCGTTGACAATATTCTACTAATTGTTGACTTGACAAAGGATTTTGTGGTATCTATTTTATGGATGTTTTGCAATCACTCGGATAAGCCTTTCGTATTGTTGGGCACTTTTCAACAAGGCAAGTTTATGAAACTTTTTTCATTGGTTGATCCAAGTGGATATTGATGGCCACCCACCTCTTCCGTTGACTCATAATGATTCCCCATCTTGGCAGTCTTTTTCCATCTTTTTAGGTCTCAAACTTTTGATGTGTTTTTGAGGCTCTAAACAATGTTTTTTGGCCCTGTGATGGATTAGGGTTGTCATGGCATGCCTAATCCTTGAATGGAATTGTTCTTCTCGTTGAGATACTTCCAAGAGGCTATTGAGCACCCCAAATGGAGGTTGTGTGGAAAATTTTGGCCCCGACAAGTTGACGTATCAATTAGACCCCTTGAGGCCCACATTGTTTTTGGCCACTTCATCTCCTAGGGTTAGGGTTTTGGATATTTAGGGTTTTTGTCTTTTAGGGTTTAGTACTTTATGTTAAAAGGTCAGTTTTTCCACTTGTAATGATCATCTTGCAAATGAACATAGTCCTCTCTCTTCATAGATAATCTACCATCATTCTAGCTACTTTGTATTGCTTTGCATTTCACAATCTTTTCCTATTTCATTTATTAATAGGATCTAATTCTCATTGTATTACTATGCTCTTTGAATTTGATTCTCTATACAATATCATTGTATTACTATCTCACTATAATATTTGGTAAAGAAAAGTTGGGATTTGAACCTAGATCACTTGCCAAAAGGCAGGGGCTCTACTTGAACTAAATTCCTACAAAAATATACCATTAAAAGTGCACATTTGAATTGTAACTAGACTAACCTAGTGCATATTAGAATTTATGGAAACAACAATGGAAAATGGTAGCATAATGCTAGGATTTGAACCTAAATAACTTGCTAAAAGGAAAGAGCTCTACTTGAGCTACCTACCATTAAAAATGCATATCTAAATTGAAACTGGCATAACCTATGCATGAAAACAAGCGAATAATGGAGATCTTAGATATATATAAACATTTAATACAAAGGGAAAAGTAAGCAATAATAGATATACAGGTGTCACGATTTGAAACCAAATCTTATTATAGGAATGCAAGGGTCTTCCTTAGGCCACACCCTTGAACTATATCTATGCATTAAAAAAAAAAACCAAAAATGTCATTTTTTCCTTCTTTCTCCATTAACCTTGCAACAACAATAAACATTAACATATCAACAAAATAAAATCAAATTAAAAGAGGAAGGTAAAGGAGAATCCATTACCTTCCTCATGGAAGTTCCTCCATCAAACCCTAGCTTCCATGCATGAAGCCCTAAACTTGCAATGAAAAAAGAACAATAAACATTATCAAATCAATAAAGTAAAAGTACAGTAAAAGAGGAAGGAAGGAAGCGGGAGAAGAAAAGTGAGAGATCATTAACCCTTCATCATGGAGGTTATTCCATCAAACCTTAGCCTCCATGCATGAAACCTTAAATCTGTAGCAACAAAATACAATAAACAATAGCAAATCAATAAAGGAAAAACAAAGTAAAATAGGAAGGAAGTAGGATAAGAGAAGGGAGAGTCTATTACCTTGCTCATAGAGTTTCCTCCATAAAGATAAAACCCAAGTCCCCATGAGGATGGAACCCTAAGAGAGGAAACCCTAGGGCGAGAAATGAGAAGGGAGAAGAAGAGAAGAGAGAAAGAGAGGAAATGGGAAAATAATGAACTAGTAAGTTTTGAAGACTTTTAATGAGGCAAAATAAGATATTTTAATTAAAATAAGAGAAATTCCCTCACACTCATAAGGATTGAGACAAGTGACTTATTTTTAGCCCTTTATCTTTCTTAAATTTCTTTTTGAAAAGTTTCCCTTGATTTTATTTAGTTACTCAGGAAACTCCATGCTAAAATTAGCACTAAAAAGGAATACAAAGTCAGTTCTAAAAAGGAAACTAAACCCTAAGCTTAAAAGGAATATAAAGTTGGTACTAAAATTTAACACCAATTTCAGTGCCATGTCAAATAAAATCTACATAAAACCTATAAAAAATTACTAAAAAAATTAATGGAATAAAAAAAATGCTAAAATTTTGTTGTAGTTCCAAACACAACATGATATAATTGACAATGCATGGTTGCAACTAATATCAACATTACTATTACTTGTGCTTATACCACTTTCATATCAATGCACTTTGCATAATTAGTGTAGGAGTTTAGTAGCTTGTTTTCTTGAATAGTTTTCAAGTTAAGGCAATGTCTAAGTCATCTCCAAATCCTTTGTTTTTGTTGTGAATATAGTTACAATATTTTAGGTTTGATTTTGTTACATTTAGGTCCACTTTCTACTAATAGAGAAATTGCACCTAATGAAATTAGTAACCCTTTTATAAATTTATTTAGGCTGAATTGTTTCCATTTATGCTTAAATATGCTTCATCTACAACCATTTCACTATGCTAGATTAATTACACTAAATTAGAATTTTTCCACCATCTATAAATTCCTCATTTTTCACTACTATATATCACTAACATCTTAAGTTTAAATTAGAATAAGTTTGATTAAAATCCACTGAATTTTTCCAAATTGTGAAGTAGGTTGTCTTGTACTTCAACCAACTTTCTAGAATTTACTTCAATTTGTCCCGATAAAAAATATCTAGCAACATTGAACATTGTTCCATAGACCTTATTCTCATTGCAAAGGTAGACACTATTAAAAAAATATTTACCCTACTTCGCAAGAAGATCATTACTATGAGTCTCTGAATGCATTTTTAGAACAAACAGGAATTTCAAAAACTGTATACATCCAAAAACCTAACCCTAGGAGATAAAGCGCCAAAAGTCATGTGGGCCCAGTTTGGGTAAGTTAATACATCAACTTCTCAGGGTCGTAACTTTTGCATATGATCTTCATTTTAGGTGCACGATAGCCCTTTGGAAAGGCATCGTTGAGGAGATTCATTTTGGGGGATCAATCAGAGCCTTTGGCTGTCATTGAAAATATTGATCCCAAAAAACCTTCATTTAGGCCCTCAAAATGGCCCCGGAAGTTAAAAACTGCTAAAAATAGTAAATTGCCAAAATTGTCAGAAAATTGTTTTGAGTGAGTTGGAAAAGGTGGGTGGCCACCGATATCCACCTGGATCAATCCTCCCTCCTTAGGAAGAAATGGTCTCGATTGTGTTGAGTTCTCCCATCAGATGAGGAAATTTCTATTGAATTTGGCCCCGGGTGAGCCACTTGCCTTAGTGCAGGAGCTGCCCTGCTTTAACGACTCGATAAAGTTGGATCCTTTGTTGTCAAGTTCCCTTGATCTATGTGTCCACAATCTAATCACTGGATGCATGTTGCATGCAGTCAGGGTTGAACTCTGTTGGTGTTAATTGCTCTGCTATATCTGAGGTGTCCAATAATGGTGGAAAATATGGCCGAAGGAGAGCCACGTTGAAGATTGGGTGCAGGCCAAGGAAATGGGGAATGTTGAGCTCAAAATCATTGTCACCGATAGCCTTGGTGATGGTGTACAAACCATAATGGAGTGGGTGAATCTTTCGATGGGGCCCTGTAAGGCATTCTTTCTGCAAGTGCAAACAAACTTTGTCTCCCACTTGAAACTTATATGGCACCCGATGTTGATCATGGCGTTGCTTGTACTTGGAATTAGACTTCTGTAGAATATCCTGAACATGTTGGAGGATGTGCTAAATTCGCTCAATGAATTGGGTGGCTTTTTCAGCTTCCAGTGGAGAAGGGGACGAGTCGGTTGAGGTGGTCACCAGGGGTAGTGCAACATCCATGGGGCCCAATGGTTGGAATCCCAACCCCACCTAAAAGGGGTTGTGGCCAGTTGATCTATGCAGGGCTTGGTTGTAGCTATGATGGAMATAGGGAAGACTCTCATCCCATGTGCGGGGATGTTTTGAATTATACATGCGCAAGATATGTACGATCATCTGATTGACGACCTCAGTTTGGCCATCTGTCTAGGGGTGGAAGGCAGAGGATTTGGTGAGCTTGGTATCCAGCGGTGACCGGAGGCTCGACCAAAATGTGTTGAGGAACCGACTGTCACAGTCTGAGATAATGGTTTGTGGGACCCCAAAATGTACCCATACTTGTTCAAAGAAGAGCTTGGCAGTGGCTTCTGCTGTGATGTTCTTCTTGCAGGTGGCTAGAATCGTCATCTTGTAAAAGTGATCAACAGCCAAAAAATCACAGTCATTTCCCCTCTCGGTGGATGGGAGGCCCAACATGTAGTCCATTGAGATGGATTCCCATGGCCTATCAAGAGTAGGTAGAGGGGTGTACATGCCCTATTTCTTAGTGGTCGGTTTGGCAATGACGCAGGCGGTGCAGGACCTGATATACTTTTCGACATCCTGTCGAAGTTTCAACCAGTAGAAATGTTTCTATAGCACTGCCACTGTCTTTTCAACACCAAAGTGTCCTTCCACCCAACTTTAGTGAGCTTCCCAAATCAGCTTCGTGCGCTCTCTTGATGGAATGTAGAGATGGCCCAGATGACACAACAACCCATCTTGAAGATGGAAATTAGCGACCACTGAGTTGGTGCCCAACATTTGGTAGGTGGTGGATAAGTCAGGGTTTGTCTCGTAGAGGTGGGGCCATCCAGAGCTCTCATGGCCGCAAGAGTCTAACACCATGGTGAGTGTCAGGACTGGAGGTCGGTTGAGGAAATCAACAACTCGGTCGGTACTTCCTATTTTATAATTGATGTTGAGGTGGAACTACTGTAAGTATGTAGACCACTTCTTTTGGCAGTCATTCTGCAATTTTCTTTGGGTCTGCATGAACTGTAGTGGCTTCTGATCAGTGTGGATGACTCTCTCCTTCCCAAGAATGTAATTTATCCACTGGCGGCAGGCTTGCACAATGGAGTACATTTCTTTGTTGTAAGTAGGGTACTTACAGACATCATCTGATAGTGTCTCACTATGATATTCCACAGGGTGGCCGTGTTGAGTGAGAACGACGCCCACAGCATAGTTTGAAGCATATGTCTTGATCTCAAAAGGGATTTTGCAGGTCCGATAATTAAAGTATTGAGGATGAGCACAAATGCTTCTTCAAGTCATCGAAGTCTTTTTTTTGGGACAGGCCCCACACAATTTTTTCCTTACCGCCACCCTTGGTTACTTGGCTGAGGGCCCAGGTGATATGAGAGAATCCCAACATGAACCTGTGATAGAAATTGGCGAGGCCCAAGAAGCTTC
>JASDQU010949572.1:78299-91139 GCA_032191745.1 Picea mariana | reverse complement strand
TATATATATATATATATATATATATATATATATATATATATATATTAAAATTCAAATCATGAACTTTATTTATATATATAATATTGATAGACTAAAAATTTTAAAAAATGAAGAATTTATATATATAATATTGGTAGACTAAAAATTTTAAGAAATGAAGAATTTTTATGATTTCATTATTTGTGCATTCAATCTGCTTAGATCATACTTGTGAAAGACTGTTCAAACTGTTTAATTTAGAAGAATCCAATTTCTATGGTACTTTACCCATTTGGCATAAAGCAATTCCTGGAATTCAGGATCCCATGAACACAAAGATTCATTAGTTGGGTTATGTAAAAAGGTCTCACGTTCAATTTAGATGAATCCAATTTTTATCGTACTTTACCCATTGGGCAGGAAGCGCTCACATTTTTCATGAAATACCATACATGAAGTGATCCAATTGCTTTAATTGTCCTCTTTCAGACTGAAGAGAGTCCAGAGAGTCCAGATTTTAGAGGATTCATCTACTTTGCTTAAAATCAATCATTATTATGTATTAATAATCTAAAAGCACCTGTCTTTTCCAAGTTTTGTCTTCAATTTCAGAGAAATTTAGGAATTTTTCTATTTTAGCTTCTGTTATTTTTGGACTCAATTTCTTTTGATTTTACTAAAGAAATATTTCTTAAAAGTATTCTATTCAACTTATTTTAGCTGCTTCTCTTCATTTTGGCTTCCATTTTTATTGGATTCTCTTACAGAAATAACTCTGGACTATTACAATCTCCAGAAAACTTGCAGCTGCACGTTACCTGGTGTTTGGTAATGGTAAAACTTGCAGCTGCACGTTCCCTGGTGTTTGGTAATGGTATGCATTTTCTGTAGCTTCTATTCTTTTTGGCCTCAATTTCTTTTGGTTTTACTAAAAATATCTTTCTTAAAAGTAAGTATTCTCTTCAGCTTATTTCAGCTGCTTCTCTTCTTTTTGGCTTCCATTTTTATTGGATTTCTCTTACAGAAATAACTCTGGACTATTACAATCTCCAGAAAACTTGCAGTTGCACCTTACATGGTGTTTGGTAATGGTATGCATTTTCTGTCATGCAATACTTTTCACATTCATTTCCTGCATAATTTTATTATTTAAGAAAGATAGTTTTCATTTTCATTTTTTTGTCTTAATGATTTAATGATCTCCATTTAGAAAACAACGCAACCTAAATCAGGCAGGTAATGCACACCTATTGAATGTAACCTTTGCCAGATACATCGGTGTGGAAGCATCAATAGTCAGAGCACCTTTTATATGTAGAAACATATCGGCGAAACATATCTCCTTTAAAATACTTTTATCGTGTTGCTGGTTAAAACGAGCAACCACTGTCCAATATGTTCTGTAAAGGACTTCATTTCCACTTCTATTTTGGGATTCCTAGGGGCCTGTACTACTCTCTTTTAAGCTTTCCACATATTTAATAATATTGGATGGTCAAATTTAGCTCGACAAAGAATGGATAGGTTGCAGAAGATATTCTGAAGATTTCCTGATTTCCAGTCCTTTAAACTTAATCAAAGGCATTTGGATATTTAACCAACTACAGAAATCAGCGTGTGAAATTTAACCTCTATGTCAATCATGAGCCAATTAAAATGCCTCAGACGATATATTACATCAACAAATACAATGAAGGTCTCTCGGCCTTCCATATACCATTACGCATGAAGCTTAAAAACAATTTATCCGAGTGATTCTATATAGCATCAGAAATCCAATTTCAATTTGTACAAACTATTGCAGTGAATATCATAATTGGATCAGCACCTTCTACAAAAGCCAAAGCTAAATATTTTTTCTTCCCATGAAAATATTGTCCTTCAAATGCTAAATTTCTCAAGAAGATCGAACTCCTCACCTCTGAAATTTACACAGGCAATCGGAATCTTAGCGCCCTTTAAATCGATCGACCAACTGGCATATACAATTCATTGGCGTAGGCTAAGGTCCAGGCTGCCCACTCCACCTGCTCCTCCCACAATGAACACGCTCTGCCCCTTTTCAAAAATGGCTCTATCGAAGCCCTGCGCAAGCTGCTGGCTTCCTCAAACGATAAATGAATTAGCGGGAAAATGGTAGGTGGCGAATTGATGGCGGGCTTTGGATTTGGATGGGTGTGGATGATATATGGATGGTGGTAGATGGACAGAGGTGGTAGACGGGATGGGGCATATGGACGGGTAGTCGGCCGGAGGGCGAAGGTGTGATCGGTGACGGGAGTTGGGACGTAGTGAAAAGACGGCCGGCAAAGGTCCATTTCGTTTGGATCTTAGCCTACGCCTGATGCAGAGAGTCGTCATGCTTCATGGAGATTTGTGATGCTTCATGATGTGGAGAGTCGTCATGTGGATCATGTTAGGGGAGAAAAGAGACAATAATGGAGCAAGGACTAATACTAGAGATAGATCCCAATAGGTCAAAATCACATGCATCAATAAAACATAATAATAATTTATGTATTAAAATAATTAAAATTGTCTAAAAAAATTTCAAAATAGCCCATAAATTGTTTGGGTTCACAATTATTCAAAACGTGTTAAAAATAGCCCATAAATTGTTCGGGCCCACAATTGTTAAAAAGTGACTTTCATTGCACCAAAATATATAGTTGATAGATCTTCCATAAAAAGTGACTTTCGTTGCACCAAAATATATAGTTAACAGATCCTCCATAAAACATCATGTCCAATGCACATCATCTAATTTTCTAATGTAAAGACACTTAATATCCTTGTACGTATAAAACTTTCTTAAGTTTAATTCAACAATGTGCAATTTTAAAATATAAACTACATATCATATCTGGTAGACTAGTTGATAAATGGAGAATGTTTACAACAAATGGCATGTCAATATTCAAAACTTGAAGTCCAAATAGAGCCCAGAGTGATTTCTACCCATAAATTAAATAAAACATTTATGGTCATCCTCACATTCTAGTGTGATCAAGAATCGATACTTAAATGTGCTATTTATAATGCAATCAATGACCATAACTTGTTACTCATCAAATCCATTCTCAAATACGATTAAAAAATTAAGAAGCACAAGGATCATCTAGTATCATTTCTTAGCCATTGGAACATTAATCAAATCAATCCTAGACACAAATCTTTAATTCAAGTATGCAATCCATGTCAATACATTCACCAATCAAAACTTTTAGTGGAGGACTATAAATTAGCATCTATCATACCTAGAAGCACCATTTTTTGTATTATACGTTTCAAAGATGCTTAGTATATCACTCCTAACACTCCATCACATAATATCTTTAGTCCAAGTATTGGCACTATGCTATAAACTATCGTATTTTCAATTTTCTTTTAATTTCTCACATATGTTTCTATTTACGTGTTTTTCTACACTATATCAACCTCTATTATTCTACATTGTTTGTATGTTTAGAGGGTTCTACAATTATGAAAAAAAGGGAATTGTGTTGCTCATGTAAGGAGAGAAAGAAGGGTAGTGACAAGGAGTGCCTAGCTACAACACTTTACCTTAAATGGAGAGAAAAACTAAATTGATTCTAAAAAGAATATAAATGCAAATGTTGAAGAGCACAATAATCTATAAATGAAGGACTTATAACTCATACATTTTACCAACATTAATTCTACTATGAAAATTATATTTTTCCCCATTCTCAAATCTAGTTTTAAGAATTTATTGGTCCATTTGCAAAGCCAAATTAATTGAATGTCTTCTTCCCCAGCATTAAATTAGCCATATCCATACACATTGGAGAGATACATGTATAGTTTCTATAGATTAATAAACTCTACCAATCTACTAATTGAAGGTTCCCACACAACACTCTAACTCTGCCAACAAAGTCCCTACTTTATTTATTCCAATTCTATAGCGCCAAATTAAATTTGCATTCTATGGAATTGTTGCCACTTGGATGGCAATAAAAAACACATTGTTATGCCATATACAACCCAAAAATTGGTCAACTATAATGTAGCTAAAAAAAAAGTATGTGTTGCTTGTTGTTTAAATGTGCTTATATAGCACCCATTCAACGATCATCTCTATGTCCAAATATAAGAAAGTAGAAATTAATTAATTAATTACCAAGATACCCAACCATATAGTTGTAGGTAGAGATCAATATGTGTTTATAAGAAGACTTAAATATTTAGGAGAAGTCACTTTTTCTAGCCAAGGCTTCCCAATTAAAATACCAATATAACCGATATAATATGCATATATGAATTTTCCAACATGTGGTGGTGTAATATATACCAAAATTCATGGGCTTGAGGTGAGTTATTGGGCTATATCTTACTATGGTCAATTTGAGCCAATTCGTGTTAATGTTGTTGGGAACATGCTATAAAATATGTGTGTGTATGTGTGTGCTCACTACTACGGTAAGAAATACATATTCAATGTAGATAAATTAATCATAGAGGGTGAGTGAGAGATTACACACCAACAATCAAATGAACAACTAACTAGAATGCATACCTAGTTAAGTAACAAGAAGGTTGTAGCATACAATGTATTTGACTATGTTTTAGGCAATTGGCTATAGGTAAATGCCTCACAAACCACAAAAGCAATACATCGCAATCAACAAACCAAATAATGACAAGACTATTTCATGGAATGGTAAACCACAGTTTAATAGTTGAGATCAATGTTGTGTTCACACTATCCCAACCTAGGTAAATAAGCAATTTAATGTGTCAATTAATTAATTGGCAATATCATAAGTGAATAAGAGTGAAGTAAGTGTGAATTTCACACCAACAAACATAGATACTAATGACATTGTTGTCATATGCTAGTTACACAATGCACGAGCTATGATTTGTATACCTTCAATTGATTAACATATCAAGAACCAACCAAACACACAACAATTAATTACACAATTTATAACAAATTAGCCTAGAAACCCAAATGGGAAATCCAACATTTTATGGGGATTTTATTACTCTTAGGAAATAGCTATAAATGGTGAGATATGCTCTAGATATTTTAGTGAATTCTTACTCACTAACAATATTTATAGATGGATTTGGGTCAATGTGGACAATATTCTCCTCGTGTGTGGACAAGCTCATTAGCTCCTTCATCCACTGATCTCCAAGCAGATTTCCTCCTTGAGCCCTCTTCTTCTACTACTGACCCTTTTCTTCCCAACTTGCATTTTCTTTCCATCTTTTTTCCTCCCTTTCTTTTTCTCCAACAACATTCTTTAATAGAGATGCCTTGGAAGGCCAACCATCAAGATGATGTGTTCTATGGATTTGGATTTTGAACATTTAACTAAAACTTTTCCAAATTAATTTTGTTTACAAAGTTTAAAAGGAATGATTATTTGAAGGATCCATTTCAGATCACACCTCCTCATTCTTAGTCTTTTGTTTCCCCAAAAGATTCAACTCAAATCTATGTTTGCTTATTTTTATGTAGCTGCATGCTTACCTCCTTTGCTAACATGGATAATAGATATCTCTTGGTTGTTATGGAGTCTTAAATAACCCTACCAAGTCATATCTTTGCATCAACCTCTAACAAATATCCAAGAATGGATACTTTCATTATAGGATGGAATATAAAAGAAGAATAAGGATTTCCTTTTACATAAGCCTACTTTCCACTTCATTGATGAAGATGATATCTTCTACTACTATAGGTTCTTGCACAATTGTTGCTCCTTCTTCCTTCCCCTTACCATTCACTCTCCAAAATTCTCTTTTGGTCGTGTGGTTCCTAGGATGAAGTTTTGGATGAAGCCTCAAACACTTGGCTTCCCAATTTCCTCTCAACTTACAGTGCTGGAAAAATAATGTTGTTGTTGGATGTGTTTATTGGAATTTTATTTTTGTTAGAGTGACATTAGTAATTATCCTTGTCACCATTCTTATTATAGCAGAAACAAACTATATATGCCTTGGCATACCTCTGAGTCTTTCTACTTGTGCTTGTTGGTGTTTTTTCTTGGTCCCTTGCGTATTTTGAAATTTTGAGTGGCAGAAGCATCCCTTAGCTACCCTCTTTCAAGCTTCTTCAAGCAGTTTGGAGTAATGGATTTCTCCAACTCCTTTTTATATTTCATTTTCTTGAATTGAAATGGATTCTTCTTTGGTTCTTCTTTCCTTGACAAAGGTTATCTTGGTGGTATTAGCTTAATCAAAACTTTTACTTGCTTCTTCTAGTCCATTGAAACCCAAGCCTTCATTATTGACTCTATGTTTATCTTTTCCAATGCCTTTTTCTTCTCTTGTATATCCCTTGGTCATTGTATCCCATTTGTCTCATGAGCTTAGAACCAATGCCTCTGGTATAATTTTCAAAATCACCAAATGGTTCTTTTAAAATAGATTGAGAAATGTCCATGGGGGGTGAACTTGCCATGCTTGTATCGATCTTGGTGTTGGCTAACCAATGTCTCAAGCTCCTTTTCTAGATCTAGTATCCTCTCTTTCCAACGTTGATTCTCCTCTTAGATATACACATTGAAACCCATTATTTCTTCCAACCTCTCTCTTTTCAATTCCTTACCAATTTTGTAGAAGTTTCCTTAATCTAGGGAAATTAATGCAACTTCAGAAATTTCTCCTCTTTCCTAGAGATTTCCTAGATCTTAACCCTATGAATTTTTGGCCTTAGGGATACTATAGAATACAATAAAACATCAACAATAGAAAACATTATTTCACCTCTTAACAAACCCAATCAACAAGGAAATCAATGAGAAAATGTGCCAAATGTGTGCCAACAAGTTTCATCCCTTTAGGGCAATCTAATCATGCATAAAATAGATCTGAAATTCACTTTATGATAGTTTTAATTAATATAGTAGTAATTATTCCCTATATTATTCAATTAAGGAGCTCCAACAAGCAAACATCCCACTAGCAAGTCCTCCAAATCAATATGTCTTCTCTTCTCCACTCCTCAATACGGTTTAATCACAAAACATAGCTCCAATAGGGATGAAACCCTAACCCTAATATTCAAGATGCTCCAAAATATCCAAGAAACCCTAGTGCCTCTAAGACAAGAGAGAGAGAGAATATTGTGCTCTTTTCCTAGCATCTCTAACACAATACAAGAAGTGGTCACGAATTACGAACTGACTCTCTCCCTCCTATATATATATGATAGGTAAGGAAGGAAAACAAAACATATGTGAGCCTAAACCCTTACAAGAAACCTACAAATCTGGGCTTACACATGTGAATCACCACACTCTAAGTGTACACATGTCGAGCTCCAAGGTGCTTTCATATGCAAGCAAGGCTCTAATGCATGGATGCTACATGAGATGTGTCTAATGCTCCTCCTCTAAGCCTTCAATGACTCCAATGATCCTCATAAGCTATGTGTTCCTTTGGGTCCACTCCCCTTACATGAATATCGTCGCATCCCATGCATCTCCAAGTCAACTCCATGACTCCATGAAAGCATCCAATCTACCCCATATTGTTTAAGGCTCAACGTCCTCCTCCAAAATTTCAAACACTACTCCTCCAATGTAGGGTGTTCTCCAAGCAAGAAACCCCCTCCATGTGGCTAGCATGTAGAATGTCATCAAGTTGTCTAAATATATTTGATGCTCCAAGGAAGAAATTCATGCAAGCATCCAACTAAGGTGAAGAAAACACTAAGTAATCAATATCCAATGTGAAAATCCATCATAGACCATCCATGGATTGATCATACACCACGTACCCAAAATCTCATGAATCACTCCCAAACATGGTGTAAATACTTTTGGAGTAACCTTGAAAGCTAACACTCCCTCTTTATGAGGAAAGTGATTTCACCAATGCCTATCTTCTCCCTCAACATCTCAAACTTCCCTTTGGCTAAGGGTTTCATTATAATTTTAGCAATCTATATCTCTATAGGAATGTAATCAAGGGATACAGCACCCTTTTGTACCTTGTTTCTAATATTAGACATCAATATTCTTGGAACAATCATGAAACATAGGATTCTCAAAGAGTTTGATACAATTTTGAATATCACATTACACAATTGTGAGCTACAACTCCATATATCCAATCTCAACCACCAACTTGTGAATCCACACTACCTCACAACTTGTTGAACATGATGTTATATACTATACCTTTGTTGGGCTCAATGCAAGTGTTGGTTGTTTCCTACTAAACTAGGATGTCAACCTTATCCCAAAGATGAAACAAAAATCGGAAATGATATTCTAAGAATCAACAGCAACAACCTAGTCTAAATCACAAAATTCATGGAGTAATAACCCATCACCTATTGTATACATGATTCCATAATAAATAGTGTTGTTTAGATACCTAAGAGCATACTTTGTGTATACCCGATGTGTCTCCCATAGAGCAACCATAAACTGACTTAGTATATTCACTATATAGCAAATGTCTAGCCTAGTATTCATTGGATACATCAAAGAACCAATCAAGTACCTATATAATTATAAGTTAACTAAATCATCACTCTCATCTCAAGCGAGCTTCAAATTTGATGTCATGGGTGTAGCCAAGGGGTTTGTCATCATGCATATGGAATCTATCCAAAATCTCTAAGGTGTACTTCCCTTGCCCAATGAATACTTCTAACAAATAAATAATAAATATACTACTACGACTACTAATAATATAGTAATTAATTTAATGAAAGCTCAAAGGGCACATACACACTCACCTCGTGCTCAAAGGGCACATACCCACTCACCTCGTGACTAATCAATGCACATAATTATACCAACGTGAGGATTATTGTAACATCATTCTTGTCATTTATGATCAATATCTTATTATTCAATATATTTTTTTGTATTTGTGGAAATACTTATGTCAATCAAGTAATAAACAACAATTGTTTACTACATTTGGTATCAAATTCAAACTTCACCAAATTTTGTGAGTTAATCTTGCAAATAAATACCAACAAATCAAGTTTTTTTTTTCATTTTTGTTTGTACATAAATAGAATTGTGTATTGTATATTAATCCACCATACTACACATTAATTCATACACATTAGGAATTGTGTACTACACATAATTCGTCCATACACCACAACCTGTATGATCAATGTTTTGCTCATATTGTAAATTTCATACACTGCCACCTTCCAAGCATGCATTACTCTTCTTATAGAACCATAGATGTCCTCTTTGGCCATATGCACAGTCACTTGAAGCCACCAATTTTTGTACACATCCATACATCGTGTACCTTCATATTTGTGCAATCCACCACTGTTGATAATCGCCATACCCATCACTGCAAATGCCATATAAATCCTTACAAATCCACCAGCATACACCCACCTTACACCTCACATGAATTTTCCATAAGGTCATGTCTCTTTTTTTTTTATCTTAGCATTATATATTTCAAGTCATCTCACTCTTCATAAAGTCAAACTTTTATAAATTAAACCTTATATATATCATTTAAAAAGTAAACTAAAATTGGGTCCCGCGACAAAGAAATCCAACCCTTAAAATGGTTAATAATGATGATTTACATGTAGATGTTTATTATTATGAAGACAAAGCCAATAGCACCTCGGAAATTATGGATGGGATAAAGAAGCCACAAAAAGAATTAGTGGAGGGACAAAAAGAATTAGGGTATAAAGTTGACAAATTAAGTGTCACCCAAAAACTAGTTCATTTGTGAAAAATACACAAGTTTGATGAAATAAACCCTCATAAAACATGTTTTCCATCAATTTCACACCACATTCCACCTCTTTTAGTCCTCCATAAACTTTTGAGACAAACTTGAATTTTAACTCATTAGGGCTTAGTACATAAAGTGACTTTTGGTGATAGGACTATCACTAATAAAGTGAATTTTAGTGATGATCGGTGTAGGACCATCATCAATAAAGATACTTTTGGTGATGAACCTTTATGGACCATCCCTATTGATGCTTCCCCAAAAACCTCTACGCACCCATAAAAACCAAATTTTTTTATTGTTTCTAGTTGGAATATTCAAGAAAAGGAAAGTAGTTATAAGTGGAAATTTTTAAACCCTAATTTATATTATTGATTTGGTTAGTTAACCATTATTTACAATGACAATTTCAAGTGGGTTTAACCACTACTTTTCTTATAAAAATATTGAGGTCTCTCCACCCATCATCCATCCATACACCATAACTGCATGATGTCAAAATTGTATCAAAACTCAAGAGAACTCCTTTCTCTTGATATCTCTTTTGGATATCCAATATACTTACAACCAAGGAGAGGGGATCACGCATTTTTGGGAAGAAAATGACCCTCCCAAGGAGGAGATCTTGAAGCCATCTTCTCCAATAGTTTCTTCCACAGGTGAAATTGTATTTGATTTCTATTAGATATGGAGAAAATGTCTACATTCTTTAGATTTGTCTATTCATTTCATGGTTTGGTTTTCTTTTACATGATATATTAGGGTTTAATGTTATGTGAATCTACTTTTGGAGTATGGGTTTCATATTTCAACTTCATATTTGTCTATGTCTAAGTCACAACCCTTAGATCTGGAAAATTATACACCCTTGCTATAGTTTTCCACCAACATTAATATAAGATGCAGACAACATATCTGAAAATATTCCAAAAGGATATGTTGGAATTAATAAATAATGGAAATAAATGGCATGTATGTGATAGGAAGTGGATTCTAGGAGATCTATGTGAAGACAAGTCACTAGACTATTCAAAATAGTGGACAAAAATGGAGGAAAGTTGATCCTAGCACACAAAATCACTATTGGGTATAATTCAAAGTCTGTCAAGGATGAAGCCTCAAGGATAATTAATGATCATAGAAAATGAATTAATCAACTACCTAAAATACGATATGAGTCAACGACAGAAACAATTACTTGCAAAGATCTGCTAGTAAATCTGAACTTTTTTACCATAGTTCATGAAGGAACTCAAGGTAGAAGAAGTCAACTTGATGAATTCAAATTCAAAATACCAATAATTTATAATTAAATTATTCCAAAAATATCCTTAGTTTCAATATCATGCACCCAACAAAATAGAAATGGAGAAGACATATCTCAAAAAGAAACCACTAAGCACAAAGTCCAAATAAAACAATCGACTACAAAATATATTCTACCCCATATTAAGAAGGCTAATAAGATCTAGGTCCCAAGAAAATAAGAAAGAAAACCTATAATTCCACCTACAACCAAGATAAGTAAATCACAACCTAAGACACTATAACTCAAACAAATCATCAAAAGTAGAAATGTAAAGATACCTATAGATTTCGGCAATACTCATAATTGTATAGACATCAATGTTACTCAACAACAAAACTTTTTTGTATACCCCACCAAGGACCTCACAACTATAGTCACTTGTGGACAAAAGGTCGAAGGAGTAGGAAGATATCATAAAGTATTGGTTCAAATACAAGCATTGGAACTACAAATAGGATTATATGCTCTACCACTTAATGAGATGGATATGGTGCTAGGTGAAAAATGATTGAAGTAGCTATGCACTTATACCAAAAACCTTGAAGAATAGTTCATGGAGTTTAATTGGCAAGGTAAACATTATAAATCATATGGTATTGACAATTTTGTTCTTAAGAAAGGTGACTTACTACTAATGGAAAAAATGTAAGAATCACAGGAAAACTTATGATAGTGAAAGCAAGAAAAATATGTTTGCAAGAATCATCAAGGTTTTACATTAAACAACCAGGTCAAAAAACTTCAAGTTGTGATGCAAACATACAAAGTAACTTCGCCAACACTCAAAGTAGGGATAAGGGGGAAGAAAAGTAACAATCATAATAATAATTGTATTACTACTACTAATAAGAACAAAGTAATTAAGTTAAAGAAAGGTCAAAGGACACATACCCATTCACCTCGTGACCAATCAATGCATATAAGTATATTGTCACAAGGCTCATTGTAACCTCAATCTTATCATTTCTTATCAATCTTTTGTTATTCAATATATTATTATATATTTGCAAAAATACTATTGTCAATCAAGTAATATACAAGCATTGTTTACTAGAAGCAACCATAAAGTTAGTGTATTTACTATATAGAAAATGTTTAGCCTAGTATTCACTAGATACATCAAATAACTAATCAATTGCTTGTATAATTACAAGATAACCAAATTAGTGTTCTTATATCAAGTGAGCTTCAAATTTGGTGCCATGGGTATAGCCAAAGATTTACAATCTTACACATGAAATCTCTCCAAAATCTCAAAAGTATACTTCCCTCACCCAATAAATATTTCTAACATATATAATAATAAATATAATAATAATATAGTAATTAATTTAACAAAAAATCAAAAAGCACATACCCATTCACCCCTTGACTAGCCAATGCATATAAATATACCATCACTAGATGCACATACTCATTCACCCCTTGACTAGCGAATGCATATAATTATACCATCACTAGGCTCATTGTAACATCAATCTTGTTATTTATTATTAATATTTTATTATTCAATATAGTTTTATAGATTTATTTTTTAGTAAAGCATCGATTCATAGGTTTCACGATGTTGGCTCTGAAATCGTTTTTCATCTAACATCAATCTTGTTATTTATTATCAATATTTTATTATTCAATATAGTTTTATAGATTTGCAAAAATACTTATGTCAATCAAGTAATAAATAGGGATTGTTTACTACATTTCATATCAAATTTAAACTTGGCCAAATTTCGTGGGTGAATCTTGCAAATAACTACTAGCAAATCAAGTTGCCTTCATTATTGTCCGTACATTATATTAATCCACCATACAACACATTAATTCATAAACAATTA
>JASDQU010949572.1:66146-78086 GCA_032191745.1 Picea mariana | reverse complement strand
GGAGGGCTAACGGGAGTTGGAGCACATTGGTATTTTGAAGCCCAAAACCCCGAAGGAAGGATAAGGCTGCAGTCTTATGAATTAGCGGTCACATGGACCAGAGTTTAGCCAGGAGGAGCTAAGGCCGAAAGGAGCGCATTGGCAAGTCGGAGTTCGAGGATTCAAGAGGACAGGAACTCTGGACATCGGGAAAGACGAAACCCCGAAACCCGAAACTGAATCAGGGCAATGTCACAAGCGGGTGAAGAAGAGGCCGTGACAGGGAATTAAGGACCTATGGATCGGGTTTGGCATTTCGTTGCTGCGAGCCTCGGGGATTCTCATTATTGAGAAATCAACGAAAAAGTTTGATTTTAGGTAGTGGGTATGTTACACTAGTCTAAATCACAAAATTCATGGAGTAATAACCCATCACCTATTGTATACGTGATTCCATAATGAATAGTGTTGTTTAGATACCTAAGAGCATACTTTGTATACCCAATGTGTCTCCCACAGAGCAACCATAAACTGACTTAGTATATGCACTATATAGCAAATGTCTAGCCTAGTATTCAATGGATACATCAAAGAACCAATCAAGTGCCTATATAATTATAAGTTAACTAAATCATCACTCTCATCTCGAGCGAGCTTCAAATTTGATGTCATGGGTGTAGTCAATGGGTTTGTCATCATGCATATGGAATCTATCCAAAATCTTGAAGGTGTACTTCCCTTGCCCAATGAATACTTCTAACAAATAAATAATAAATATACTACTACGACTACTAATAATATAGTAATTAATTTAATGAAAGCTCAAAGGGCACATACCCACTCACCTCGTGCTCAAAGGGCACATACCCACTCACCTCGTGACTAATCAATGCACATAATTATACCAACGTGAGGATTATTGTAACATCATTCTTGTCATTTATGATCAATATCTTATTATTCAATATATATTTTTATATTTGTGGAAATACTTATGTCAATCAAGTAATAAACAACTTACTACATTTGGTATCAAATTCAAACTTCACCAAATTTTGTGAGTTAATCTTGCAAATAAATACCAACAAATCAAGTTTTTTTTCATTTTTGTTCGTACATAAATAGAATTGTGTATTGTATATTAATCCACCATACTACACATTAATTCATACACATTAAGAATTTTGTACTACACATAATTCGTCCATACACCACAATTTGTATGATCAATGTTTTGCTCATATTGTAAATTTCATACACTGCCACCTTCCAAGCATGCATTGCTCTTCTTATAGAACCATAGAAGTCCTCTTTGGCCATATGCACAGTCACTTGAAGCCACCAATTTTTGTACGCATCCATACATCTTGTACCTTCATATTTGTGCAATCCACCATTGTCGATAATCATACCCATCGCTGCAAATGCCATATAAATCCTTACGAATCCACCAGCATACACGCACCTTACACCTCACATGAATTTTCCATAAGGTCGTGTCTCTTTTTTTATCTTAGCATTATATATTTCAAGTCGTCTCACTCTTCATAAAGTCAATCTTTTATAAATTAAACCTTATATATCATTTAAAAAGTAAACTAAAATTGGGTCCCACGACGAAGAAATCCAACCCTTAAAATGGTTAATAATGATGAGTTACATGTAGATGTTTATTATTATGAAGACAAAGCCAATAGCACCTCGGAAATTATGGATGGGATAAAGAAGCCACAAAAATAATTAGTGGAGGGACAAAAAGAATTAGGGTATAAAGTTGACAAATTAAGTGTTATCACCCAAAAACTAGTTCATTTGTGAAAATTACACAAGTTTGATGAAATAAATCCTCATAAAACATTTTTTCCATCAATTTCACACCACATTCCACCTCTTTTAGTCCTCCATAAACTTTTGAGACAAAATTGAATTTTAACTCATTAGGGCTTAGTACATAAAGTGACTTTTGGTGATAGGATTATCTGAATTTTAGTGATGATCAGTGTAGGACCATCATCAATAAAGATATTTTTGGTGATGAACCTTTAAAGACCATCCCTATTGATGCTTCCCCAAAAACCTTTACGCACCTGTAAAAACCATAATTTTTTATTGTTTCTGGTTAGAATATTCAAGAAAAGGAAAGTAGTTATAAGTGGAAATTTTTAAACCCTAATTTATATTATTGATTTGGTTAGTTAACCATTATTTACAATGACAATTTCAAGTGGGTTTAACCACTACTTTTCTTATAAAAATATTGAGGTCTCTCCACCCATCGTCCATCCATACACCATAACTGCATGATGTCAAAATTGCATCAGAACTCAAGAGAACTCCTTTCTCTTGATATCTCTTTTGGATATCCAATATACTTACAACCAAGGAGAGGGTATCACGCATTCTTGGGGAGAAAATGACCCTCCCAAGGAGGAGACCTTGAAGCCATCTTCTCCAATAGTTTCTTCCACGGGTGAAATTGTATTTGATTTCTATTAGATATGGAGAAAATGTCTACATTCTTTAGATCTGTCTATTCATTTCATGGTTTTGTTTTCTTTAGTTGTTTTCTTTTACATGATATATTAGGGTTTAATGTTATGTGAATCTACTTTTGGAGTATGGGTTTCATATTTCAACTTCATATTTGTCTATGTCTAAGTCACAACCCTTAGATCTAGAAAATTATACACCCTTGCTATAGTTTTCCACCAACATTAATATAAGATGCAGGCAACATATCTGAAAATATTCCAAAAGGATATGTTGGAATTAATAAATAATGGAAATAAATGTCATGTATGTGATAGGAAGTGGATTCTAGGAGATCTATGTGAAGACAAGTCACTAGACTATTCAAAATAGTGGACAAAAATGGAGGAAAGTTGAACCTAGCACACAAAATCACTATTGGGTATAATTCAAAGTCTGTCAAGGATGAAGCCTCAAGGATAATTAATGATCATAGAAAATGAATTAATCAACTACCTAAAATACGATATGAGTCAACGACATAAACAATTACTTACAAAGATCTGCTAGTAAATCCGAACTTTTTTACCATAGTTCATGAAGGAACTCAAGGTAGAAGAAGTCAACTTGATGAATTCAAATTCAAAATACCAATAATTTATAATTAAATTATTCCAAAAATATCCTTAGTTTCAATACCATGCACCCAACAAAATAGAAATGGAGAAGACATATCTCAAAAAGAAACCACTAAGCACAAAGTCCAAATAAAACAATCGACTACAAAATATATTCTACCCCATATTAAGAAGGCTAATAAGATCTAGGTCCCAAGAAAATAAGAAAGAAAACCTATAATTCCACCTACAACCAAGACAAGTAAATCACAACCTAAGACACTATAACTCAAACAAATCATCAAAAGTAGAAATGTAAAGATACCTATAGATTTCGGTAATACTCATAATTGTATAGACATCAATGTTACTCAACAACAAAACTTTTTTGTATACCCCACTAAGGACCTCACAACTATAGTCACTTGTGGACAAAAGGTCGAAGGAGTAGGAAGATATCATAAAGTATTGGTTCAAATGCAAGCATTAGAACTACAAATAGGATTATATGCTCTACCACTTAATGAGATGGATATGGTGCTAGGTGAAAAATGATTGAAGTAGCAATGCACTTATACCAAAAACCTTGAAGAATAGTTCATGGAGTTTAATTGGCAAGGTAAACATTATAAATTATATGGTATTGACAATTTTGTTCTCAAGAAAGGTGACTTACTACTAATGGAAAAAATGTAAGAATCACAGGAAAACTTATGATAGTGAAAGCAAGAAAAATATGTTTGCAAGAAGCATCAAGGTTTTACATTAAACAACCAGATCAAAAAACTTCAAGTTGTGATGCAAACATACAAAGTAACTTCACCAACAAGTAGGGATGAAGTCAAACCCCTAAAACTAGGAAAACACGAAGATGATGTCACCATGGAAACATGCTCAGCTAAAGAGAATCATGTTTACTATATTTTCAGGATAAAGAATCCCTTAAGGGGGTGGAAAAGTAATAATCATAATAATAATTGAATTACTACTACTAATAAGAATATAGTAATTAAGTTAAAGAAAGGTCAAAGGACACATACCCATTCACCTCGTGACCAATCAATGCATATAAGTATATTGTCACAAGGCTCATTGTTACCTCAATCTTATCATTTCTTATCAATCTTTTGTTATTCAATATATTATTATATATTTGCAAAAATTCTATTGTCAATCAAGTAATATACAAGCATTGTTTACTAGAAGCAACCATAAACTTAGTGTATTTACTGTATAGAAAATGTCTAGCCTAGTATTCACTAGATACATCAAATAACTAATCAATTGCTTGTATAATTACAAGATAACCAAATTAGTGTTCTCATATCAAGTGAGCTTCAAATTTGATACCATGAGTGTAGCCAAAGGTTTGCAATCTTGTGCATGAAATCTCTCCAAAATCTCAAAGGTATACTTCCCTCACCCAATAAATACTTCTAACATATATAATAATAATATAGTAATTAATTTAACAAAAAAATCAAAGAGCACATACCCATTCACCCCTTGACTAGCCAATGCATATAATTATACCATCACTAGACTCATTGTAACATCAATCTTGTTATTTATTATCAATATTTTATTATTCAATATAGTTTTATAGATTTGCAAAAATACTTATGTCAATCAAGTAATAAATAGGGATTGTTTACTACATTTCGTATCAAATTTAAACTTGGCCAAATTTCGTGGGTGAATCTTGCAAATAACTACTAGCAAATCAAGTTGCCTTCATTATTGTCCGTACATTATATTAATCCACCATACAACACATTAATTCATAAACAATTAGAAATTATGAGATGGTGTCCGTACACATTAGGTATTATGTACTACACATAATATGTCCGTACACTACAACTTATAATTAAGTTTTTGTTCATATTGTAAATTTCATACACTACCACTTGCCAAGCATGCATTGCTCTTTCATACAGAACCATAGATGTCTTCTTTGGCCATAAGCATTGTCACTTGAAGCCACCAATTTTTGTACACATCCATACGTCTTGTACCTCCATATCTGTGCAATACACCATGGTACCCATTGCTACTAATCCCATACAAATCCTTACAAACCCAACACCATACACCCGCCTTTTACCCCACATGAATTTTCCATAAGATAGTGTCTCTTTTCTTTGTCTTAGCATTATATATTTCAAGTTGGTTCACTCTTCATAAATTTAACCTTATATATACCATTTGAAAAGTAAACTAAGATTGGGTCCCACAACGAAGAAAGCCAACCCTTAAATTTTTAATAATGACAAGTCACATGTAGATGTTCATTGTTATTAAGATGAAGCCAATAGAACCCCATAAATTATGGATCGGATAAAGAAGCCACAAAAAGAGTTTAGTAGAGGGACAAAAAGAATTAGGTTTTAAAGTTGAAAAACTAATATAAGATGCGAACAACATATTTGGCAAGTTATTTGAAGATTTCAAAAGACAATGGTTGGAATTAATAAAGAAGGGAAATAAATGTGCGAACAGCATATGGCAAGTTATTTGAAGATTTCAAAAGACGATGGTTGGAATTAATAAAGAAGGGAAATAAATGTTATGTACGTGATAGGATATGGATTCCAATACATCTATGTAAAGACAAGTCGCTACACTATTCAAAAATAATGGAAAAAAATGGAGAAGGAACAAGTGAACCTAGCAAACGAAATCACTATTTGGTACAATTTAGAGTTTTACAAGGACAAAGGATCAAGGACAATTAATGAGCATAGATAAGGGATTGATAAACTAACTAAAATATGAGATTAATTAATTACAAAAACAATTACTTGCAAATATCTGCTAGTAAGTCCAAACTTTTCAACCATAATTCATGAAGTCAAGGGAGAACAATTCAACTCGATGAAGTCAAAATCAAAATACCAATGATTGATAATGAAACAATGTCAAAAGTATCCTCAACTTCAATATCATCCACCCAACAAAATAGAAATGGAGAAGAAATATCTAAAAAAGAAACCACTGTGTACAAAGACCAAATAAAACAATCAACTACAAAATATATTATGCCCCATATTAGGAAGGCTAATGATATCTAGGTCCCAGGAAGATAGGAAAGAAAACCTACCATTCCACTTGCAACTAGGACAAGGAAATCACAACCTAAGACACTAAAACTCAAAGGAATCATCAAAAGTAGAAATGTAAAGATACCTATAGATTTTGGTAATACCCATAACTATATAGACATGAATGTTGCTAAACAACTAAACTTTTTTGTGTACCCTGCCAAGGACCTCACAGCTACATTCACTTGTGGACAAAAGGTCAAAGGAGTAGGAAGATATCATAATGTATTGGTTCAAATACAAACATTGGAAATACAAACAAGATTATATGCTCTACCACTTAATGAGATGGATAGGGTGCTAGGTGCAAAATGGTTGATGTAGCTATGCACTTATATCACCAAACTTGAAGAATAGTTCATGGATTTTAATTGGAAAATTCAACATTATAAATTATATGGTGTTGATGGTTCCGCTCTCAAGAAAAGTGACTTACTACTAATGAAAAAATGTAAGCATAGATAAACTTACAATAGTGAAAACAATAAAAATATGTTACCAAGAAGCATCAAGGTTTTGTGTTAAACAACCAAGTCAAAAAAATTTAGGTTGTGATGAAAACATTACAAGTGGACTTCACCAACACTCAATGTAGGGATGAAGTCAAACCTCTAAAACTAGGAAAACACAAAGATGATGCCACCATGGAAACATGCTCAACTAAAGAGAATCTTATTTACTATGCTTTGAGAATAAAATATCACTTAAGGGGGTGGCAAAGTAACAAGCATAATAATAAATGCAATACTAATAATAATAATAATAATATAGTAATTAAGTTAACAAAATGTCAAAGGGAACATACCCATTCATCTTGTGACTAGTCAATGCATATAACTATATTGTCACGAGGCTCATTGTAACCTAAATCTTATCATTTCTTATCAATGTTTTAGTATTAAATATATTCTTATATATTTGCAAAAAAAAAAAAAATCAATTAAGTAATATACAAGCATTGTTTACTACAAGAAGCCATAAACTAAGTGTATTCACTATATAGCAAATGTTTGGCCTAGTATTCAACGTATACATCAAATAACTAATCAATTGCCTCTATAATTACAGGTTAACCAAATCGACACTCTCATCTCAATTGAGCTTGATATTTGATGCCATGGGAGTAGACAAGGGTTTGCAAACCTGCATATGGAATCTCTCCAAAACATCCAAGGTGTACTTCCCTTTCCCAAGGAAGACCTCTCTTATACCCTACCAAACCTCCAACTCTAAAAAATAGTGTATAGGACCAAGGTCCTTCATGTCAAATTCACTTGACAACTTACCTTTAGACCACATAATAAGCTTCTCAGAACTACCTATAATGATCAAGTCATCCACATATAGAACCAAGATAAACAAAACAATATCAACATATATATAATAAATATTTGGATTAGCAACAGTCATGGTGAACCCTAAGTTTAATAGGAACTCATCAGTCCTAGAATTTCAAGTTTGGTGTGCCTTCTTAAGCCCATAAAGAGATTTATTCAACCTACAAACATGAGTATCACACCCATGTATCTCAAATTCTCTCAATTAGTTAATGTGCACTTCATATTCAATCACACAATTCAAGAATGTGGTCTTTATATCCATTTGATATGAACATCATCCAAAAAATGCTTCCAGGGAAAAACGGTATGAATGGAAGTGTATCGGGCAATTGGTGAAAATGTCTCACCATAATCAAATCCCTCTATATATGAGAACTCTCTAGCAATAAAACTTTCCATGTATTTATGAATACCTTCATTAGCTAAATGTTTGACTCTTTACACCCACTTGGAATCAATCACTGACTTCCCCTCTAGTCTATGTATAATCTCCTAATCAGCATTCTACAGGATAGAGTTATACTCCTCTATCATGGCCTCCCACCATTCCTTATTTTCATAGGAATTCTTGAAACTATAAGGCCCATCCAACATCTCACTAGAATGTCCAAGTTCCATTAGATGAACAAGTAACATGTAAAGGCCACTCTCTCTCACCCCTCTAGCCAAAGGCCTCAAAATAGCTAGACTAATGGTGAACCAAATAGAGAAATATTTTGAATTGCATAATATTGTGGATGATAAGCAAAGGATTCACATAGGAAATTTGAATTTTGAGATAAAACCATATGAATGGTATCAATGGGTAGTTAAAAGGAAGCCCTAATTTTATCATTATACTTGGGGTTTATTTACAAGAGACTTAGAAGCACAATATGGGAAAGCTTGGGAAGGAGACTACTTCAATCAATTGAGAAGAATCAAGCACTTAGGTGCTATTGAAGATTATAATTTAGAATTTCAAGTATTTTCCATAAGGGTGGATAACATAGGTGATGAAAATTTGTTGGAAGCTTACATGGGTGGATTAAAAGAAGACATTAAACATGAGATTTTCCTAAAACATCCTAAAAATATTATGGAAGCTATGCAATTTACTCATCATATTCAAGACAAGAATAAGGCTACACACAAATCTACCAGTGGAGCATATGCAGGAAGAAAATATCGTTTTAGGGTTCATAACACAACCTTACCTCAACTTACTTGAATATCACAGAAAGACATGGAGAAAAGAAGAGCAAAAGGAATATGCTTTGGTTGTAACAACAAATGGTCAAAAGGGCATAAATGTTAAGAAACAAAATTGTTCGCCTTGGAAAATAATGATGAAGAGGAAGTGGAGGCAACTACACAAAGAAATGAGAAATAACTTGTCAACTTAAAAGAGTTGGAAATAAAGGCAAAAATTGTGCACAACATTGATTAAGATAGGTGTGAAGTATATGTTCATGCATTGGAAGGGTTGTTAGCACCTCAAACCATGAAGATTGTAGGTTACATTAAGAAGAAAAAATTTATAGTGCTCATTGAGTTGGGTAGTACACATAACTTCATTGACAAAAAATTAGTGAAGCACCTCAATTGTTTTGCGTATCCAATGAAAAAATTTCAAGTTTTGGTTGCTAATGGAGAGAGTATTGATTGTGTGGAAAAATGCCACAACATTAAACTAAGTATGGAAGAATATAATTTGAAATTTTATTGTATGTCATTCTTATTGGAGGTGTAGATGTTGTTGTAGGGATTTAATAGTTGAGAACAATAGGTACAATTTCTACAAACTATAACGAATTATTCATGAGATTTGAATTGGAAGGGATTCAATATGAATTCAAAGGGTTAAAATATGGACCTTCTCAATTCATTAGCTATCATAGAATGGAAAATATCCTAAAAATGGGTAGCAAGGGAGTTGTGGTTGAACTTTATTCTATGGAAGTTAAGAAATAAGATGAAAATAGTCTTCCCAAAGGGGTTGGATCCAATGGTGGAAAGAGAGGAGCTTTTCATCGTTGGGCAAGGTTCAATTCTCATGAGAGCTTTACCTGGAGCCATGAGAGAACCTTGAAGTAGTGGTCGAACGTGTGGTTGCACCTAGTGATACTATATTAAATGGCATCATGACAGGTGCACATATAAGTGGATCAAATCCCACCCCCATGTCCTTCAAATTTGCATCCCGCAGGGGTGTAGACTGACAGGAAAGTGTCGTGTAAATGGAAGGAAATATGTAAAGGAGGTCTCAAGTTTGATTCTCACCCTGATTTACTCATGCCCCATGCTTGCGGGTTGTGTGGACACACCTAGAGGTTATAGAGGTAGCAAACGAGAATCGACCCCGTGTCACACGAGTATGTGAACAGCCTGTTGTCGATCCCGCTAGTTAAAAAAAAAAGGATGAAAATATTCCAAAGGAATTAAGATGCACATTAGAAAAGCACTATATGGTCTTCCAAGAAATTCCTAAAGGTCCACCTCCATCCAGAGATCATGAACATAAAATCGAACTGTAACGCCCCCTTCGTTACGACTACAAGCAAAGCAGAAGTGCAATTTTTATTTTTTTTTCGTTTTTAAGAGTTAAGAGGAAAGAAGGAAATGACGACACCACGCACCGGCACAAGGGAAACCGGGAAAACATGCACAGAAAACTAGGAGTAACAACTAACCGCCCGACGCCACAGGACACGCCTACAAGCTAAGGGACAACTTCCCCTTCCCGACATAATGACATTGATGAACAAGATTAGAACCTCATGGTGCGCGAACCAATGCATGCACCCAAGTCAACACGACGCTCAACCAGACTCACAAGGTAGGCACCAACTCTGACCAAGATATCATTCGTCGCTAACCCATAGGGCACGCCATGATCCCCGCATCAGGAATCATGTCATTCCCAGGTGATAGACACGTCAAAAACTTGGCACAAACATAAACTATCCGGACCAAGGACTCTAGAAAACTCTGACGCGCTAGGAATCGAATATTGACTGGGAGACTGCACCTACCCCCACCTGAAAGACAAATGAGACACAAAAGAAAGAAGACAAGGGGTGACACCAGCCCAAACGACATCGTCCCCGACCCCACCAATCACCCAGTCTAACCGGTCCAAGAATAAATTATATTTTAACAAGGGTTCCATTCTAACGGGGCACGTCAAGTTACAATTAGACAATAATGCGCCTACTAAATAAACGTTAATACAATTAATCTTGTAAATCTAAGTAGTCAATACTAAAACCATAATTATAAATGCCCTCTATCCTTAATTATAATTCAATTCAGCGAGTTTAAAATTGCAATCTAGTCCCTTCTCACGAATCAAATTTCAATCCTTAACACAACCTAAATGGTCAAGTCTATAACCATCCAACTAGCCATTAACTTAAATAACCACATTAACAATCTTGAAGTAAAATTATTTCATTAAAACACTCATGAGCAATTAATCTCAGCATGCAGACTAACTATATCAACCGAACTAACAATACTAGTTGTCATTAATATTGAGAAGGAAGCTACCAACTATTGACGTCGTTTAGCAATCTAACAAGGCAACAACATAGCAGTTACATGACAATTTTTATAGCAAAAACAAGGCAATTGATGTAACAATTAACATGACAGTTAATTTAGCAATAACAAAGCGATTTACAACTGTTATCAAAGAAAGTAATATAGCAATGACAACGCGATTAATGTTTTAATTAACATAACAATTAGCAAGTTGTAACTAGGCAATTAATGTAACAGTAACAGTCAATAGAACAGTAACAAGGCAATCAATACAACCGTAACAATAATAATGAATATATCTTAACAATAATCAGGGCGATTTTCAAGGCAATAAATAGTTGTACCACACCTCAATAACACGCAGCACATAGTGGTGGAAAATCGTGCCCAATCCCAGCCACGCATTCCAATTTAATGGCAGGACGTGGTCAATCGGCAGCAAAACTCAGACATCAGTTTTAACCGCAAGATTCGTGGGCAAGTAACAACAAACTTAGTCAATCTATTAGAGCAAATTTCATGGGCGTTTTAAACAGCGTAATCAGTGAGGCGTCTTATCCTCAATTCATGGGCATTCTTAGGAAAAATACAACATCAATTTATTTGGCAAAAACGTAAACTTTAAACAGCAAAACGCAGTCATCCTAGGGGGCAATTCATGGTCTTTAAAGCAGAAAACCACAGTCATGAATTTAACTGCAACCGTGGGCATTCAATCAACGTTTCAGTCAACATTCAACAAGCAAAAACGTGGTCAATAACAGAAGAACACAGTCACGAATTTGACTGCAACCCGTGGGAATTCAATCACTTGCAAGGCATGGGCATTGATAGGAATCAAGTCGCAATAAAATGTTAATGCAAACCTCAGTCTTCAACAAGGGAAAAAACAAAATCTTTAAACAG
>JASDQU010949572.1:40958-56028 GCA_032191745.1 Picea mariana | reverse complement strand
CTTAAGCTTCCTAAGCTCTCCTTACAAACCATCCAAATAATGCCTTCTTCTCTACTATCTAAATGGGGTATTTCTGGGCTGCTCCTTTATTCTTTATATGCATATGATTTTTTGGCTAGAGAAGTGGGTGATTAGTGATGCCTTTGAGTTATGGTAGCACTTCTTGAAAGCCTTCTTGAGTGCCCGGATCTTTTGTAACTATGTCTCCTTGCATGGGATCTTCCCTTTTTCTCATGCCTTTAATCTAATCCATTCTTTATTTGCTTCTATAGTTTATTCAAGCTTTGTAGCAATTGAGTGTAGTTGAGTTTACTTCTCTTAAGTTCTTATTAGCCTCTCATTATATGCTATGTAACTCTACAATTCCATATTCAAACTCCTCATGTTTTCTACCATACATAATGGATTTATTCTATCTCACTGTCCATTAGACTTTATCTCCTCATTCCCTTAACCGATGTCTAGGGATTTAACTTATTCTTCAAGATTGTAAGGTCCCTGTGCATCTTCCATATCTTTTCTCTTCAATTTTGAGATTCACTCGTTATGGATGTAAAAATTTCTTTGCAAGGAGTGTGCATACAAATAATATGGTTAGAAACATTTCATTTCCCAAATCTGTATCATTTCTTTCAAATTCTAGAAATTATGCACATTGTATTTTTTTGTCAATTGAGGCTACGAGGCCTTCTTAATTTCTAAAGAAGCTTGAAGCACTTATCCAGATTTTAATCCTTCATGCATATTATCCTATGAATCATCTTTCTAATGACTATATTCATGCTCCAATCTAAGTTCACGGCCAAAATTTATAGCTTTTAGAAATAATCATTTTTACCCAAATTCTGCATATTTTTTACTGGCACAACAATTAAGCTCAAAAGCCAACTTCTTCCACTTGTAGAAGAAAACCTATTAGGAACCAAGAAAAATGTTTTATTGAGCATAGATAATATTGGTGATGGTGAGTACACAAAAACCTTCATATTCTAAATTTGATGTTCCCAACGAATTATGCTTCAATCTTGAATTGTCAACTTTGTCCTCTGTGTATTTTCTCCGGACTTGGAATTTTTAGCTAAAACAATTGTCTCCCAAATGGAGAAAATTTGGAAAATACTCAGTAAGAAAAATTTGTCTAAATTGTTGAAAAACTAAAATGTTGAGTAAATAATGTTTTCCATATTTGTGATATGGAGTCCTTTATCCTCCACTAAAGATCCTAAAACTCCCCAAGAAGTCTCCTAAAATAGTGGATTTTGGACTATTTTTGCATTTCTATTCCAAACCCTTTTGCATTTGGCCAACTGTTCCACTAGGTTTCTTTATGTCTTCTTCCCTGAGTTACTATAAAAATCTCCTCAACAACAGGGCCTCTATCAAGGTAATCAACATGTTCTTCAAAAACCCCTAATTTGCAATTTCTTGAAATCTAGAGTAGAATTAGCCAGTGACCCTCACTGGCACTTTTATATTCCCCCTCACTGTGAACTTACCCCTAAAATTTCATCTTATTTTGATATGTTTTACTCTCGTTATGGCCAAAACAAAAATTTGGCCCCAAACTTTAAAAAATATATAATTCATCTTGCTAACATGGCAACCTAGCTGACAAGGCATGGCACATGGTTGATGATGTTGCGTTGGTGTCTACTTGTCAACCCTTGATGCGGTGATGTCACCAACCTTGCCTCCTCATCCTACCATGTCATCCTCTGAGGCCCCCCATTTACCTTTTTCCTTTTAAATTTGTGTATTATAATCAATTAATTTTATTTGGGGGCCCACTACTACCACTTGACACAATTTGGGTTTTCGATTATAAGGGTTCTCTCTCTAACCTTACACCCTCCACCTAGCACATGGTCATGAGTTGATCTCATGGGAAGGTCCCGTCTCTGTTGCCAATCAACTGAGGCACATGTCCATGCTCGTAGATCTCATATCTATGGCAGATATTCATTACAAGTCAACAACATGCACATGGTTTAATTCTACAATGAGCTCCCATAACCTCTTACCACCCGCTTTCACCTGGGGGACACACTTTACACCCATGGTGATTACAAACGCCTAAGGCAACAATGCAAAACCGTTGTGCATTGGCTTGTAACCACTTTTGTGGATGTGGCCACCTACACACCTTGGATCCACCTAGTAGCATCCTAAACCCTGCACAACACCCTACCAGTCCACATCACCAATATGGTCAACATCATAAATTTGGCAATTTCCTCAAAAATTAAAAAATATGTAATTTTTTTTACTCCATAGAGTTGCCATGAAATCTCTAGACTTAGCTCCCCTTAGCCAAATTTGACCTTTGCACCTGCCAATTCGACATTTCCACAACAATCTTCTACGGAATTTCATCCAAAATTAGGAATTTTGCCTAGTTTTCCCCAATTTCACAAATATCCATGCAGGCCAAACTTTGCAACAACGAATTTATAAAATCATGCCTCTATATGCTTGAATAGAAAACCAATTTTAGGTTTTTCAACTCTTAATCCCACCATTACCAAATTCATAACTTTTCCCCAAATTTAAACATTGAGGAAAATTTCGTCAAAAATATGACCTGTATCATGTAATCTTCTTACTCTACTAACTTTGATCCTTGGCCCATACAGCCACAATGTTGTAACCACCGCTCTTATACCACTATATAACATACCCAACCACCCATGTACAATGTTGGGATGGTGGGGTACTTAAAAATTCCTCTTCTTCCACCCACTAAAATTAGCTCTAACACCATAATAATTTCTATCATGCTTTTAATTAATGAATTCATGCAATATGCCATGCAAGCTCATGCAATTATCATGAAAACATTCACAATTACAGAGGCAATTACTCATGCAATATAATATCATTTACACACACAAGATACACAAGATTAACTCAACATAAATATAATAAACCAAAACACTTATCTTTATGAAATAATACATCAATTAGCTGCAGATGTTTGACGTTCCACCCAACCATCAGCTTTGTTGCACTTAATATCTCTACAATAGACCACCCTTGAGCTAGGGCTATGAGTCCACAAGGACAAACTAGCTCTTATGGTTGGCAACAGTATTCACACACAACCCATTTCCCAATAATATCACAGTATTTTACTCCTATAGTAATTCTAATCACCCAACGCTCTTTCTCATTCAGTCCGCACAACTCAAGGAATGTGATCCCCTTCTCTACCACGCAATTCCTCAGTTTATCTCAATTCCGTCTATGGCTCCAACACAAACCAACCAAGAAATCTCTCAGTTGGGGGCTCCCTAAATTCCAGCTATAATAGAGTCCTTAATAGCAATGTTTACTCATGCACATGGACAATTTACCCCATAATTCTCATAACAAGCATATTCAACACTATGTTATAGGCATAGAAGCCTATCTCTCTAGCATGTTTCCCCTTTGAATGATGGAATAATTTTTCCAGAATGATGGGTGATTCCCCTAAAATCAAAGGTTATATTTTCATGCCCACAACTAACCACATGGCTCACTAGGAAGCCCACATAACTACCTTGGAACTCTTTCCAAGGTTGGTATGGAGATAACATAAATCAAGGTAACATGCTATGGATTATAATAAAATATTATTATTTGGCTTTCGACCCCTTTGAGCCCCCTAATCCTCCTTTCATTCCTCTCTTATGAAATCATATCCTCCCATGTTCTTGTCTTTATCATTTGCAATGAGTGATGTATTATTATTATTATTATTATTATTATTTACATATTACAATTGTTTGGAACTGAGCCACCTTGTTTATCTCTCATCCTTTTATAATGTATACATTTACATTTTAATTCCAGGGATCAAAACTGGGGTGTTACATTAACAAACCATAAAGTTAAAGATGGTTGAAAATCAAATATGCATTAAGACAATTATTGGACAGTTGAAAATCTCAAATATATATATATATATATGAAGTTCATGTACACACCATAGCTTTATCCTAAGGCTAATACAATCCTCTAACTCTCCAAAACCATAGCTAGGGAAAACCAAGGAAACCCTAGCCAACACCAAAGATTTCCAACAATTGAGCATCGCACTAGCAAATCCTCCAAGGAAATAAGTCTCCTCTTCTCCATTCAATAAGTACAATATAGGGTTTAATCACAAAACTCTGGCTCCAATGTCTCAAATGGATGAAACCATAACCCTAGCATTCAAGATGCTCCAAAATCTCCAAGAAACCCTTGCACCTCTAGGAAAAGAGCAAGAAAGTACAAAGATGAAAAACTGAGAGAGAGAGAGAGAGAGAACTCTTCTTTACACAAAAACACAAGATATAAGTGATCATGAGATATGAAAGGACTCTCTCCTACCTCTATATATGAGAGGTAAGTGGGGCTAAGAAAACATTTATGGGCCTAAACACTCACAAGCAACTTACAAAGCCATAAGTAGGCTACACATGTGAATCACTACACTCTAAGAATACACATGTCAAGCTTGAATGCAATGCCATACACAAGCAAGGCTCCAATGCAAGGGAACTCACAAGCAACCTAAACACTCACAAGGCTAAGAAAACATTTATGGGCATAAACACTCACAAGTAACCTACAAAGCCATAAGTAGGCTCACACATGTGAATCACTACACTCTAAGGATACACATGTCAAGCTTGAATGTGATGTCATACACAAGCAAGGCTTCAATGCAAGGAAACTAGCAGAGATGTGTCAAATGTTCATCCTCCAAGACTCCAAGGACTCTAACAATCCTTGTAAGCCATGTGTTCCATTGGGTCCACTAACCCTGCATGAACATCGTCACAACCTAGGTGTCCCAAAGTCAATTCCATGCATTCATGCAAGCATCCAACCTACTCCATATTGTCTAGGGCTCAATGCCCTCTTCTGGAATGCCAAACCTAGTCCTCTAATGTAGGGTATTCTCCAAGCAAGTAACCTCCTCCATGTGGCTAGCATGTAGAATGTCACCAAGCTATCTAAAGATCTCCAATGGTCCAAAGAAGAATGTCATGCATGTGTCCCACTGAGGCTAAGAAACCATTCAGTAAGCTATCTCAATGTGCAAATCCATCACAAACAATCCGAGGGCTTATCATACACCATGTACCCCAAATCTCATGAAGCCACCCAAACATGGTGTAAACACTTTTGAGAAACCACAATAGCTAATATAGTGTTTTCAAAGTGATAGTAACTTCTTCAAGATCACAGATTCAACCGCTTTGATACCAATATCATCTGTAAATGAGGGAATTATTTCCCACTCATTTCACCAACACGAATCATACGATGGAAATTCTATTTTATCCCATGTTCTCAAGTCTAGTTTCAAGACTTCATTGGTCTATTTGTAGTGCCAAATTTAATTTAATTGAAGCTCTGTTTCTTCAACACCCAATCGACCATATCCCTGCACATTGGAGAGAGATATGTATACTTTCTACAAAATAATAAACTCTACTAATGAAAGGTATCCACACAACACTCTAACTCTTCCAAAAAAGTCCCTACTCTGTTTATTGTAGTTTTGTACTGCTAAATTAAATATGTGTTCGACATGATTGTTGTCAGTTGAATGCCAATCAACAACACACTATTCTGCCAAATCCAACCCAACAATTGGTCGGGTTACAATGGCTGCTAAAATTATACTCTATCTATTGTTTAAATATGCTTACCTAACACGAATTCAACGAAAATCTGTGTCCAATTATAAGAAACCGACATTTAATTATTTACCAAGATACCCAATCGTATGTTTGTAGGTAGAGTTCAACATGCATTTATAAGTAGACTTATATGGATAGGAAGACACTTTTTTTCTGGCCAAGGCTTCCCAATTAAAATTCCAATATAACCAATATAATATGCATATATAAATTTTCCAACATGTGGTGGTTGTAATATATACCAAATCTCATGTGCTTGAAGTGAGTTATTGGGATGTAGCTTGCTATGGCCAATTCGAGCCAATTTGTGTTGGTGTTATAGGGAATAAGCTAGAAATTTATGTGTGCTTTCTGTTGTGGTAATAAATACACAGTGTGCAATGCAGATAGACCCAATGTAGAGGTCAAGTGAGAGATTACACACAACAACAATTAAATGAACCAATAACTAGAATGCCCAATGAAGTAATGAGGATGTCGCATACAATGTCTTTGACTATGTTTTGGGCAATTGATTGTAGGTAAATGCCTCACAAACCACACAGAAATATATCATAATTAGCGATCAAACCAAATAATGAGAAGGCTATTATAGGGAATAGTAAACCATGGTTCAATAGTTGATATCATTGTAGTGTTCACACTACCACAACCCAAGCAAATCAACAATTTAAGGTGCCAATTAATTAACAATCAATCCCACAAGTGAATAAGAGTGTTGTAATTGTGAATTTCACACCAACAAGCAAAGCTACTAATGACAATGTTGTTATATGTAAGTTACAGTGTACAAGCTATGATTTTTATATCAGCAATTGGTTAAAATATCCAAAACCAAGGACATAAAAATTAATCATGAAATAGACAACAGATCACCCTGGAAACCAAATTATAAAACCAGCATTTGATGCAGATTTTATTAAGCTCAGGAAATAGCTACAAAGGGTGAGTTATGCACTCTCAATATATTTTTTTATGCATTCTTACTCAGTAGCAATATTTGTAGATGGCTTTGGCTCATGGATAATCTTCTACTCATGCATGGATAGACTTAATGGCTCCTTCATCCTCTGATCTTCAAGAATATTTCCTCTTTGAGTACTCTTCTTCTGCTACTGCACTTTTTATTCCCAAACTACATTTTTTTTCCATCTCTCTTCCTCCCCTCCTTGATCTCCAACAACATTCTTTTAATAGAGTTGCCTTGGAAGGCCAGCCATCAAGGGAGACTTTTTGAAGGATCCATTTTGGATCACATACCCAGGTAGAGACTTAAGGTTTTGCTCTATTAATTAGAGTGCAAGGCGCAAGTTCAAGTAAGAAAAATTGTATTCATCCACAATACAGATTCACAAATCCGCTGCTGTATGAAAATCCTTCCACCGCCATACAACATGCATGCAACCATACATCAACTTGTCATAATTGATGAATTCTATGCAGGATCACACAACAGTCATAGGTAATAGTGTGAATTGTACAAGTAAAATTTCTGTTTAGACGATTTAGGTTCTTTAGATCAAGCAAAGAGTAGTTTCAGATTTAAGATATTAAGCAGGGATATGCCATTAGAAAAATATTCAGGTTTCAATTTCCACACCTGGAAAGTAAAAATTCAAATGCAGTTGATGGACAAAAACATGTGCGAAATAATAAAGGGAACTGAACAATCACCTACAAATCCCAATAAACTACTGGAATGAAAAAAGCACAGATGATAAAGCCACATCCATCTTGTTAAATAGGTTGCCCTCTAAATATAACAATGTTACTTTTACTCTCAATCAAATGTCTTCACAAACTCTGGAAGACATGATTGTTGCTCTTAGCTAAAGAAAAGAGAACCATTGCAGGGGATACACAAGATGATCCTCAACCTGAGACTGCATTATAGTATTATACTCAAGATACAGTCGTAGCAGATCAACTAAACAAAGGGGGGAGATGGAATATTACTATTGCAAGAAAATAGATCGCACAGCATGGAATTGTAAATTTCAAGCCAATGATGTTCTCAAGGGAAAGCTCAATGGCAGACCACATGTACCTAATGTAGTTGTTGAAGATCCACTGGATGTAGACAATGGTGATAACCTTGTTGAAGAAATGGCATTTTATGCATGTTAAGAAGCTCATACTTTGAAGGCGGGAAGAGATATAATGTAGATAAAGTCAGCATGGATGGTTGCCTAGATAGTTCAAAAGTTTGTGGACCTTAGGAACTATACCCTTATGAGGATCATGAAACAACCAGATGGAGCACAATGGATGTTGCTCAATATGGAAGGTTGTCCAATAATTCAAGAGTTCAGGGAGGTGGTATCCAGGACTTGAGAATTCAACTTGGGAGCTACACCTCTACAAGGGTTACGAGGCAGCTTGATGGAGCCCTACCGGTCCAAGCATTGTTTTTCAAAGAAGAAGCATCTGGAAAATATTTGGTTATGACTACTTATATTTTGTTTTTCAGTCAGTATGTGTTTGATTTCAGTAAATTGTGTTTTCAAGCACTGTAAGCCTTAAGACAAGGTTTTACATATAAGGCTTATATGTGTAATAAAGTCACCTTGGTGACTTAGGCTATGAAAGTGAGGTTACCAGTATTATTAGCTTTTAGGGTTTTGGACAAATAAGGCCTCTTGAATTCTTTATAAGATAGGTGAATCTCATTGTAATAAATGCACTAGTTATTCATAATATCAATGAGGGTTATTATGTAGTCTCTCTCATGTGCTCTATGATGTAATCCTATATAAGATTTTGACATTTAAGGTTCATGGCTATTACATAACAATGACATGTTAATAATATAACATGAGATTAAAGTTAATGATAATAATAAGTATTAAGTTTAATTGGGTGGTTAGCCCACCTTAACCATCTTAGGGTATTATATATGATGTAATGTATGGTGAAATGCATGAGTAATACTTGATGTATTTGAGTAGCCTACCTCAAGCTAACTTTATATGCTGCAGCATTATCGATAATATATGAAATTTATTATTCCCTCCACGTGTTTATTTTCATGTATATACGCAGTTACAAAATCATACATATTTTCCTTCTATCGATGAGAACGTGCCATCTTTTTCCCTTCTTATTCTTTTTCGACTTGAAAGGAATCAAGTGAACTGGTTCTTATAAAGGAACCAAGTGACATTGCACAATTTTGATCTTCTCGGAAGCAAGACACCATTGTAAGGAGATCAAACAATGCTAAAATATTGCAAAATGGACAAATATATAGAACGTTCGCTCACATGTATGAATGACAGAAAATGTATGTTTCATACAATTAGTTAGTAGACTACAACATGTTGCTCTCCTTTCAATTTGGAGAGCTGCTCCCTAACATACAGTGTAGGAAGTGTTACTGTACCAATTTTCAGAAAATAATGAAACAGCGCTAAAATATTGCACAATGGACAAATATATAGAACGTTCGCTCACATGTATGAATGACAGAAAATGTATGTGTCATACAATTAGTTAGTAGACTACAACATGTTGCTCTCCTTTCAATTTGGAGAGCTGCTCCCTAACATACAGTGTAGGAGTTGTTACTGCAACAATTTTCAGAAAATAATGAAAAACATGTTGGAAAGATTCTAACCTTCCATCAGTACAAATTTACTTGATATAACTACGATCAAGATTGGAAGTAAACATACAGAATAGCATGCAGACCCCCTGCTTGTAATCAAAGTGAACTTACCTTAGAGCCCCGTGGAAGGATCCCAGGCTTAGCTGCATTAGAGATGCCAATACCAAACTTTGGTTTTTTTTCTGCTGCCTTGAGAATCTGGAAAGAGCACATTAATGTTTCATCCACACTCATCATTGCACCAGCATTGTCAAATGCACCACAGTAATTTGGCGCAGAAAAGATTGTTACAAGTTGCCTATCAGCAAAAAACTCATAGCCATCCTCCACTACCTGCAGAGTTAGAATTTGTCAGCATCTTCTCTATCTTGATATACATGTTAGTCAGATAAACACCGTAACATAATAATCTGCAGTAATTTCCTTCATAGATTTTCAATGCTAATTTATCCAAAACACAAAAAACCTCATGAGATCGACATATGAGATCTAGATCATGCTTTTGAAGGAATTCAGAGACTCTATCAGGACCAAATGTGTATGATACTCCTCTGTCATTCATCCCCCATCCTTGAGTATCATTATTAGGATCTGACCAAAGAAGATCACATAACAGTCCTGCATCTGGAACATCTGTAGGCCGAGGTATATTCCTGATTTGGTCCAAGCTATTTAGATCTGGTGAAAAGCCTCCATGCATGCATAGTATCTTTTCATCTATGAGAGCTGCCACTGGGAGGCAGTTGAAGCAGTCAGTAAATACTTTCCATAACCTAACATTGAATCTCCGTTTGCATTCATCATAGAAGCCATATATACGATTGATTGAGGCACATTCATGATTACCCCTCAACAAGAAGAAATTTTCAGGGTATTTAATTTTGTATGCAAGGAGAAGGCATATAGTTTCTAAGCTTTGTTTGCCACGATCTACATAATCCCCTAAAAATAAGTAATTTGCTTGTGGTGGTAAACCACCATATTTAAAAAGCCTTAAAAGATCCGAATACTGTCCATGGATATCACCTGCAAAACAACAGTACATAAAATTAAAAATATTAAGATGTGTTACTCAATGGCAACTGAATGGAAGTATAACCCAAATGGATGATGTTGTGTAACGTCACTAGAAATAGTAAAAGCACACTGCCCCAGAAACAGCTTGATATAACAAACTTTCATATTAAGGAGGACCTGTGTATTTGGCATTAAAAAGTCCTAAAATAACATTATATAAAATAGCATCTGTAAAATGACCCAAAATATAGAGCAATTTCTACCAAACGACTTGGTGATTTGTATTGCTGCATAAATGAAATAAGTTACAACAATCTTAGCTGCTAAAACAAATTAAATTATATCCCATCCATACAAAGTTACATTATACATCTGCTCTATTATATCGACACCGTGCACATGCTCAGGAACAATATTCAAGAGATTCTATGCAGTCAGGAACTCAAACATTCTAGAATATTAGATAACTTTGCCATAAAGAGACATGTAATTAAAAACAGGCTACTAAAGTTTATACTCTCACTTCAAGGCCAGAATATCAAGAGCATTAAAATATCATCAAATAAAAACCAAAGACAAGCTGTTGAGAATTGAGATCTGAAACAGATAAAACTATATTGATTTTAAAATAGTTTAAATCAGTTTTCTTGTTTTTTTTATAGATTAACAGTGCAGATGTAAGCACTAGTGAAATCTTTAACATAAAGCAAGAGGTATACATGGTGCTCAAACCCGTTCAGGTTTTAAATTTGAATTCTTCAAAGTCCAAACTGGATTCCCAAAGGTGCACCAAATCATATAAAGACCCAGACAAATCTGGAGTTTCTCTTACCAAAAACCATTAGACAATAAAGGAAAATAATGTAAAAATACTAACCTAACTGATGCCAACGGTAAAAGCAGAAACAAGAAAATAGAAAGAAAAAAAACAGTAAACATTTTGACATTCAAACATAATCTTGGGTCTTGTAAGCCAATCAAACTCAATGTACCGATCCAAATTCTTATTCTACTATTTTAATTTTCTTATATTATCATCAGGTCCAAACATGTGGCAAATAATTTCCACCATAACATTTTTGTCCAAATAATAGTAACACTCTGAAATATATGAACTTACTTACAAAAATAACCTAATACCATTTTAATGTTTTAGTGTATCTGACATTATTGTCATTTTAGTTTACTAATATTCAATCTAGCTAACATACAAGCAACGATTTTTCCCAGCGACCAGACATTCCCTCCTTGATCAGGTATCAGCTACTCCAAATTTTTGGAATAAGCTTTACATGAAAAGATGAAATATGATGGCAAGAAAGTTTGCAGGGTATATATGAATGTCTGATGCATAGGGTGTCTAGATATCCATCATATTCTTCCTTTATGCATGTAGTATACATTGTGCAATATACGATATTGGACTGTTTTGTATCTTGCATTTCTTTATGTGACTACATGTTTACCTGTTCTTGTATTTTGCTGCAACTCCAAACTGAGGAACCCAAAATGTAAAATATTGAATCAAAACCCAATAATGCACCCAAATTATATGTCCAAGATTCCCAATAATTCTATAATTTGCTCTTGCTACCAGGTATCCATGGAAGAAAATAAATGACTTAACATGGAGGCCAAGGAAAACATTGAAGAATCATATACACAAATAACTTCAAAGTATATACTTCAGAATATACGTTTTTATAGGGAAAATGTTTTCCATTGTAAATAGTTAGTCCTAATGTCCTTAAATCCTAAAGTCCTACATGTCATTGACATGGTTATAATTTAAAAGTGTTAGRCCTAATGTTAGGTCATAAGTAAGTCCAAAGTGTTCGAGTCATAATGTTAGTAGTTGAGAGACACTTCAAAATATTGGCTTAGCATATAAAAAAACCTTGTAATCCAATAATAGGCAGGTTGGAGTCATTGAAGATTTTGATAGTTAGCAAGCTCTCCTTGTATATTTAATTTTGCTCTATCTAATGTAATCCTGATGCTGAGTTTTAAATATTGTCTTGCCAATCCTTCTTTCCCGTTTTGATTCAACTTTGGGGCCTTTGGTGTTGATTTTGAACCCCTTGGACTCAACCCTTGGTATGTTCTAATACCATGTTGATATCCATCCTCTACTCAACAACCGGCAGTTAGCTCAAAATAAAATCACTTTATCTACTAAAAGCACAGCTGAGTAATCAACTAAACATGCAGCGGAAGCATAAACTAGGAAACCAAAATCTCACACACTAGACACCAATATTTTCAGGTATAAACCCCTGGAAAAACCCCGGAGGGAAAGCTAGTTCCAATATGTTTTTATTAAGGTCAAATCAGGGCTCCTGTAACAGGGAAAATGGCCCACTAAGAGAAATATACACTGCAGACAAACCTGGAAATTCATGTGTTGTTGTACGAACCTTGTACCAGCACATTTCCCAAGGTGTACACAACTATTCTTCAGCAAACTCGCGTACATACATGACTATCTCCACTAAGACCCGTGTACATGTTAGGAAAACCAGTACGGAAACTTTCATACGGCACACCCCTTTCCTTTTGGCTTCTATCCTCTGAAACCCACCTACGGTTACATCTACTCTCTCTTCTCCTTGACATGTATGACCTCTAGATAGAAGTCCTTCTCCACCTATCCAAGATCTTAAATCATAGTCCTTTGTGATCCAACTCTCTCTGCATCAACAATTGGACAAAATCTCTTCACCCAACTTGTGATATTTCCTCACTCTCGTGTAAGCAAAAGTCCTTTGCTTCTACACTACCCACACTAGAAAAAGTCCTTTGCTATCCTCAACCTTGGTCTCTCACCAATGTATCACACAAGTAAGTGTATTCCTCCTTCACCCTAGCCTTGCTTTTATAATCATGAGTTACAATCTATTTCTAATCTCCAAAGTGATCTACAATTGAGATTACTTCTCACACTCACTTAAGATTTAGATTACATGTTATGCATGTTCCTTACTTCTCACACTCACTTAAGATTTAGATTACATGTTCCACATGCTAGACACATGCCAATGCGGAAGTACATGTCCGATGCTACCACTAACATCAACATTTGGCACCTTATACTTCGCAGCTCCTTCCAATTATCTTTGATGTGGTTCAGTAGAGTTTATGATGTGTGTTGTTCTACTTAGTAGTTGTCTCCATTGATACCATTGTTGATGTTTTGGTAGCTGCAGGAGGTATTAACCTCCATAGATAAACCTTTGACTAGAATGGAATATTTTGGAAGCAAGAGAAAACCTAAACAAATGTGTGAAAACCCTGGAAGACAAGTCGGCTCAGTAGAATAAGTAATATTGAAGTATTATATGCAGAAAAGGATAGGTCGACCTTGCTTGAAGAGACACATGTTCACATGGCGAGATTGGTATAAATAGAAGGCGCTTGAGCTCAATTGGTAACACACTCACACTCAAGAAAGTGGTGCGCAAGTCTAGAGGAAGAGTGCAGCTGGGTACTAATCTTGGTCTATGGTTTGGGACTTTCTGCTTGGTGCACTACCTTTGGAGAAAGGTGTGCTCTCTCTCTTGGTTATCTGTTGGGTCTAGTGCCACTTCCAAAATCATTCTACCTGTCAAAGGTTACGGTGTTTGGGGGTGGTTGTGTGCCTATGGTTGGGTGACAATATTGTGATATTATCTATGATTAAACAAGCACAATATTCTAACAGGTTATGGACCCACACCACCTTCGGAACAGTATAACCACTGGAAAGTAGATCAGCAGCTCTATGTCAAGCTCGTTGTAGCACAATTGCAATTGCAATGCCAGTTGCAGCACCAATTGTAGCACCAATTGAAGTACCAGTTGCATTGAAATTTTATGTGAAGTATTAGGACTATTTTTTGGTTTTCTTAGTGTGCCTTACACTAGCGCATCTCCAGCTACCTCCAGATTGCAAGTTGGAGCACTTTGAAATTTTTGGGTTCATCATTGCTTGTCACTGTTGCCGAATGGTGGCACTGCTGCCGGAGGTATGTACTTATATATGTTTAAACTATATCACTATCTTGAGGGTGTTTGTAGGAGAAGGGATCTTTTGTCCAAGTAGCAATAGTAGATCCAAACGGATCTTAGATCCAATACATTCGAAGGAACAACACACTCTCTAGGTTGGAAAGAATACTTGTTTCAGAAGAAAAGCAACTGAAGTGAAACAATAGCTAGACTCTAGGTTTGCATATCAAGTTTGATATTATTGTTGCTTAAGTGAGTATTGCAATCCTTCGGATTTTATTAATGCTAGGAACAAATGAATACTTAGTAGCATGTACTATTAATATAAATGCTTATTGTACTTAATTGCAATATGAACTAACATCTCCTCTAGGAGATATTTCTTGTTCTTGTTCTCAGAAAGGACACCTTGGTAATGCTATAATGAATTACCATGAAATTGATATGTTCTTATACAAAATGCTATTATATTGGAAATACTTTTGCTCTTGTTGTTTTTGTTTCGAGCAAGTTATCCTATGTATTCCAGGAAGGTTACCACAGAAAAGCAAGACTTGAAAGGACTAAGAGGGATTCAAACTTCAGAGGGAGTCAGTGATCAGGAAGAAGCAAGGTTTCGTGACACTTTGCAGGATGCATAGGAACATGCAGCAGACGGAAGCGTGGTTTGAAGATTCTCTCAGTTAAAGGGAGTTGATGGCAGAATTTGAAAAGAAGGATCTTGTAGGCCTTTGTGTCGAGTTGTAGGCTTCGTGCCGAGTTGTAGGCCTTTGTGTCGAGT
>JASDQU010949572.1:12167-25399 GCA_032191745.1 Picea mariana | reverse complement strand
TTATACAAGATTTGAAAGTTCAAAAATCTAAAATAAAAATTAAAATATTTATATATATTAAATTTATACAATCCTATCTTTTTTTTTAATGTGCTTTCGTCCTTGGGAGTTCCAAAAATCTCATATTGGAATCAAAGATAACATATTACATTGTAATATGTTATAACATATTACATTGTAATATGTTATAACATATTACATTGTAATATTACTCAAAATTACTTATTTAAATTTTTATGTAAGATTTGAAAATTCAATTATATTCAAAGAAGATAAATAAAATCTTGACGAATCAAAAATATTTTTAAATCTTACTCAAAAATTATTATACAAGATTTGAAAGTTCAAAAATCTAAAATAAAAATTAAAATATTTATATATATTAAATTTATACAATCCTATCTTTTTTTTTAATGTGCTTTCGTCCTTGGGAGTTCCAAAAATCTCATATTGGAATCAAAGATAACATATTACATTGTAATATGTTATAACATATTACATTGTAATATGTTATAACATATTACATTGTAATATTACTCAAAATTACTTATTTAAATTTTTATGTAAGATTTGAAAATTCAATTATATTCAAAGAAGATAAATAAAATCTTGACGAATCAAAAATATTTTTAAATCTTACTCAAAAATTMTTATACAAGATTTGAAAGTTCAAAAATCTAAAATAAAAATTAAAATATTTATATATATTAAATTTATACAATCCTATCTTTTTTTTTAATGTGCTTTCGTCCTTGGGAGTTCCAAAAATCTCATATTGGAATCAAAGATAACATATTACATTGTAATATGTTATAACATATTACAAACCAAAATATTTATGCTGTAGAAAGTTGGAATACTTCCATTAAAAACTATAAAAATTCGTTATGCTTTAGAAATGGGAAAAATGTGGAATAAAATATAAATGAATTTGAAATTATAGAAGCATAAAATAATAAAGAAGAATAATATCCTCCTACTGGACGAAGAATCTAAAGCACATAAAAGGAACATATGGATATGTCATAATCGTAAAGAAGAATCGACAAAAACTGAACAAAATTGATCTCCTTAAGTTGTGGAAGATTTGGCTTCTCCGGAAAGGTGCAATGGCCCGCGCCGTAGTGCGTATCGTCGTCCTTATGTCTTTAGTGAAGTGCAACAATTCTTTAAATTCCTTATAATGTCATTCCTCGTATGACAAAAGTATATGTTTAACCATTATTTAACAAAAGTATATATCTAACCATTTTTTCAATGATTTCGGATAAGATACAACCTTTAAACTACATTTAATATAATATTTTATTATACTATTTTATTGTTGTACATTACAAATATATTCACTGATTTCAGATAAAATCAAACCAAAAAAATCATCAAAACTGCCATAAGGTAGAACGTTTATCTTACACTTAATATAATGTTTCATTATTGCATATTGCAAATATTAACAAATATATCACAAATATGGATATAATGATTTTAGTACTAAATTTAGACTTTTTGCATTTAATCGAAATCCTTGCTCCATGTCACCTTAATGGCTACGTTCTCACTTGGGACTTTCAAAGGGAATGACGTGGCATGATTCCAACCACCGAAGATCTTTGGAATCCAACTGGAGACAACCAGATCGTGCAGCGGGTAGAATATCTTTGGAATCCAACTGGAGACAACCAGATCATGCAACAGAAGTTAAAGATGGATTCCGATAACGGAATCTTTCATGGACGTGAGAAGATGGCGGAGCGCATTCTGTACGTTTGAGAGATTCCCTCATCGGAATCCATCCTTGACTTCTCTGGATTCCGATGAGGAATCTCTCAGAAAATGGCGGAACGCATTCTGTACGTTTGAACTGTGCAAAGAGTGTCTCGGTTTGGAGATTCCATGCCCTGGATGGTGTCTGATTGCTGGCTTTTCCATGTGTCGGCGAGTTTTTGAGATTCGTCGATGGGGGCAGTATGTTTATTGGATGAATCTGGCGGATCATGAGATTCATATGGCAGTGGCCACGGATAAATCCCACTCCTTCACTAGTCCCACTGCAACAGCAGCTTTATCTCCATTTTTTTCGGAAAATGTTCTTCTGTACATATCATCAATGCTAATGACAACCATTACCTGGCGGTACAGAAATATACGTTGAATACGAGAGGGTATAGGATTCGATCTGGTAACCTCTTTGCATCTTGCAATATGGTGGCACAATATACATCAGGAACTCTGATATACAATAGAATATGAGGGCGTATAGGCATCTCGCAGCACACCATGAAATTTGATACTGATACAGGTTGTTGTTGGATTGGAATTGATTTTTGATTCAATCGTTTATATGCCACCTGCTGTAATATTTAATCTATATACTATTTGTTGCAGTATTCAATGTTGTAATATTCAATACTGTTTAGTAGGTCGGATATTGGTAACTACATAATTTTTGTATTTTTATTGAAAATTTGAACACAGATAACCGACTCCGAGTGATCCAAACTGTCAAATTTGATGAGCTGTTTCATTGAGTACTTATCATGACTCATTGAGAAGGTGAAAAATTTACTGTACGAAATACTTGATGAAAATTGGATAAATGTTCAACTTTTTGAGTTTTTTGGTTGGAATCCGGCGATTTAAATTTGGACAAAATCTCTATTTTCTGTTCTTTAAATTGTATTTCTGAATGAATAAATGGATTTAGCGTGATGAAAAACCCCTAGATCACTCATATTATACAAACTTAACCATTCAAATCTGTAAATCCAACCATTCATCACCAAATTTCGAGCAAAATCAAGCTAAATTTTTTTTCGAGAAAACTCAAAAAAAAAAAAAACAGAACGTTTACAATACTACTGTTTCAATACTACTGTTTAATCGCCGTACGTTTATAAGGATACGGTCTATTTTCCGGTTAGCGTGCGAGTTGTACAACACGTGACACTTGAGTTGAAGCAAGTTGCTTCAAGTATAAATTATGGTACGAACATTGGAGTACTAAGGTACCCGTACTACACGTTCTGTGGTTTTTCACTTTTTTACCCGTCATAGTCGCTTTCCGGAGATAATTATTTTTTAAAGTTATGGAGAATTTTTATTTAGATTTTTAAATTTTAAAATTAGTTAAGACGTGCGCTTTCTCTGGACTCATCATTTGAAGTTGAAAAATCTTATATTGGGAAGAGAAATTTGAAATAATTTCATTAAACATAATATTTATACTTTCAAAATTGGAAAGAGCTCTTTCAACATATGTAATTAACTACTCCCTTGAATATCAAATGTTTTGATATTCACAAATCATGAAATGAAGAATATCCTCCCACTAAAATCCCAAAGGAGAGCATTAAAAGAAGAATATCCTCCAACTAAATCCAAAAAAAATTAACATGTGGATGTGGAGGTCGTCATGATCATATAGAAACACCGACAAAAATGATCAAATTGATCTCAATTTGTGGAGGCCTCAACTTCTCCACTAAGGTGTAGTGGTGTATGTGTCATGAGGAAAGTGACAAAGCCATAGATTTGTCCTAGAGTGGTTGTGTCGAAAGCTCGATAAATAAAGTATATGTTATAGATAGCGGTTCATGCAGGGATAGAATTTAACGGTTACTTACTTTTGTGGTTTTGATGTACTTTATTTAAGGATGTCTTAATGTGTAATATACTATTTTTTAATGTTTTAAATATTTTTAATATAAATGTATAGAAGATGTTAATAGGGACAAGGTGGGCATATCCATGCTCATTGAGATATCTCCAAATAATGATACAATGATAGAGCATGGAAAAGAATGGGCCAAGCTAATGAGACAAAATGGTGTCATAAAAGAATACATCATAGGATCATGGAGAAGTGGCACCATATCATAATACAACAATATTAGTAGTCCTATATACAATATTGGGAGTAAGAGGCTAGATCCAAACATAGAAGCATAATGAAGATTGTATATTATCTAAATATATAGTAATTGATGCCCCTTTGTAGGGGGGAGAAATGACCATAGGAGCCTTGTTAAATAAAAAGAGGCATCAAATGGGAAACTCAAATTGGTGGCTCTATAAATGACTAGATAGAGCCAATCAAATCCAAGGAACTACAACTAAGGCTGCATCACTGAAAACCATGTATGAATATCAATGGTGTGATAATGAGCTAGAGTTGAGCACATGAGAAACAACGAAGTGAAGGAGTAATGACGACTCTCCCTACTTGGTTCGAGGTAACCCATCAATGAAGAAAATGGGACCAAGGTACACAACTTGATGAGACTCACCCCTAGAATAAATGTGTTGGTGTCGATAAGGGAAATTATGCTCGTACCTAGGGATACGAAGAACCCCTAAGAATAAACATCAAATAAAATCCAAGGAATGAAAACTGAAGTTATATCTCTAGAAACAAATGTTGTAGATAGAACACGTGGGAAACTACTTAAAAGGAAACTCCCTCCTGAATGCTAATACAACTCAAACATATTTAAGAATATGGAATAATCGACTGGAACACTGAACTACCAAACATGAGAATATTAATGGTGCGATAATGATCTGGAGTCAAGTGTGTGAGAAACAACCAAATCAAGAATCAATGATAAATATTCCTAGTTGGTCTGAGGTAGCCCATTAGTGAGGTCATCCCAAGGTATGCCACTCTTTAATGCAAACCCTTAGAACATAAGTGTTGAATTATATAAGGGAATTCACACTGGAATCAATGGATAAGGGAACCATTGAAAAACAAAACATTAGGTACAAGTCATAGTATCACAACTTACAGGGACCAATGCAAGGATAGGGATGGAAGGTAAAAATAAATGGACTTGTGACTTCCTTTATTTAGAGCATACATGCAAGGTTGACTTGGCATGGAATGAAATCATTATGTGGGATATGGTTAATTACTAATAAAGTAGTTGTTCATGTGATGCATCAATGAAAAGGGGAAAATTGAATGCCAAGGCTTAATAAATATATACAATAAATACTAATGGACATAAGGGTGAATTATAATAGTATATGGGATGGACTGAATAGAATCCATACAACACAAGGGCGAGTCATCACAAATGCTCGAAAGAAGAGAAGCAAAGGGATGTTTCCAACAAAGGAACATTTTCCAAGGAAGCACAATACCCAGCTGGTATTTCCAAAGGGGTTCCAAATGAGGAGGTATGGTCATAACGAGGGGATAAGGACCCCAACAAGAAATCAATCAATGTGTTAGGAGACAGAATATCCAAATGGAATCCCAAAAGGGGGACCAATTGAAAGAACTAGGAGGAGAGACGAGGAGATAGACGCCCTGATGGGTAACGAGATGAATGTAATTTAGAGGGTGAAAAATGCAAGTGGAAGCAACTAGAGGTAGGGGAAATAATGGTAATCTCCTCAAGGGTAGTGGAATGGAGGCATAAAATGAAKAATTTTCACAGTATGGTGGAAGTATTCAGGGATTATGTATTGGAAGTGTTCAAGGMTTATGACATGTGATGACTCAACATATGCTATACCTACCAAATAAAATGTGGTATTCCAAGGGATAAGATTATCAACATGTTGAGAAAATATGCGTGAGGCTTAATTTTGGGATGTAGACTATATGAACTCCCAATCGTGAGGATGCAACAACATAGATGCCAAAATGAAATAAGGATCACTAATCTAGTGTACCCATGTGGGTTAATATCTATTGCAAGGTAAATGATGAATGAAAGAAATGAATTGGCTAAGCCATCTACCAAAATGGGAGTTTTAATGTACCCAATACCTTCTATGCAGTTTTAGGATATGGGGTACTTCTTCAAACCACTAAATTCACACCAACTTCTAGTCTTTGATACCAAAATCGATTATATGGACTAGTTGTAGAATTCAACATGGAAATAAAGCTACAATAGGCTTTAAACATAAATTTCAAACTTAATAGAAGCATGAAACTTTATAATAATTTCATCCATGAATATTCAAATTAGAATCATGAGCACATAATTTCCCAAACTGGAAATAATACTATGCATAAAATAAAGCATAATAACCTTGAATTTCATAACACAACCAACTATACTTATCTTTCTGGGAAAATAATCCACCAACTAGCTACAAAAGGAGGACGTTCCACCCCACCATAGGCTTCCGACTACACCATAGATTCCACCCCTCAAGATGAGGCTATGAATCCACAAGGGAAAACTCTTCCAATGGTTGACTTCAAATCTCTTCTCATGGACCAATTCCTAGGTTCATTGTCACTATTTACTCCTATAGTAGTCTAAATCCCCAACACTCTTTCTCCATTTACCTACATTACCCAAGGGATGGGATCCATTTCTCTACTCAATAGTCCCTCGAGCCACCCCACTTTTCTCCAAAGCTCCAATGCAATTTGACAAGGAAATCTCATTGCTAGAATTCTAGGGATTACCGGGTATAAAGAATTTCTCAATGATAGTGATTATCATCCATACAACCACATTTCTCTCATAATTCATGGATGTAGGTTTCTATAATCCGATGAAAATAACCTCATGGTAGTTCACGCATGGATACGGCTCCTGATTTTCCCTCAACCGAATGGTAGTTTGAATGGTAATTCAAATGATACCCAAAACATTCGAACTCCTTACCCTAAAACCTTCAATCGAATGATAGTTTGAAATACCCCAATTTGCTGGCATGTCCAAAATGTATAGCATAAGTTTGCATGGCATGAAGGGGTCACGTATCTCTATGGAGAGCCCACATACCTCCTTCATGCAATTAATCCCAAATCTTGATAAAAAAAATACTAACTAATAATCAAAGTAAATAATTAATATTGGATGGAATTTGGGTTAAGTCACTTACTAAGGTCCTTTCACCTTTGCCTACTTAATCCCCCTTATCTTTCCCCTCTTATGGAGTCATAGACTCCATTCTTTTGTCCTTCTCTTTTGCATCCTATGATGTAATTATTTTATTATCATTATCATTCAATGTACAATCTTACATGTTACAATGTTCATCTTTAGACAATCATCATATATTTACAAAATATTGATATAGAAATCAAAACTAGGGTATTACATTCTCCTCCCCCTAGATTTTGCACCATCCTCAATTCACATCATCATTATATACATTACCAACACTTTTTTTAGATAAAAAAAAATCAAAATGAATGTGTACATGCCTTTCACATAACGCATCTAGCTCTTATGTTGCTTCTTCATCTGCATTTGCAACACCATCATTTTTGTTTTTACAAATTTACACAACTATTGGCTATCTTGTACACAGTGCACCTATTACATAGATATTCCCCTGCGGATAGGTGAATTTTCCCTTGGAATATAGACTCCTCTACCAAGACAAAAAATACCATTGGACACTACCGTTCCTATAGATTAACTTTATCCATAAAAAAAAGAGAGTAAGAGGGATATTATGATGTACCTCACTTTCAAATTTTTTCCAAGTTGCTCCAATACGCGAGTTTCGAATAGCACCTCCAATGGACAACAAAAGACAAATGACTATCTCCTACTCTAATGGATTAGACAAAATTGATCTATCTATGAAAGATTAAGACAAGCATAGACAAGTACATGTAGAAACATACTAGAAGGAAATAGGCCAAGTATATTAATGAGAAATTTAAAAAGGAAACTTACAATCCTCAAATGATGTTGCAACAACCTCTCCAAGTCCTCCTCATCCAACCCTTGATCGAAAGATCCACGATCATAATAACAATTCTTTGCTGATTATTTTTCCTCCCTTGTTCACCATGAGAATGCCTCCATTTATAGCCTTTGAGAGGCTCAACCACCTTGGTTATATTTGGAATCAGTTGATGATATGGCTCCAATTGTTGTGATATCTCCCTTAGATGCAACCTAAGGTTAGATTCGAGCCAAACCAACTCAATCCATTCATAACTGTCCTCTAGAAGAAAAAGGTATTTCTTCCAAGATTTTATCAACCAATTCAACACTCCCTTACAACAGGAAACATAGTGCTACAACGCTTCTTTCTAGATAGACAAAGAGCGCTAGCACTCCCTGCATATGAGCAGGGGAGCGCTGATCTTCCCAAAAGTTTCTAAGATGACCAATTCTCATAGAAAAACCTTTGTTTCGATTGTATGATGATAAGGTTTCTTCTTCTAACATGTTTTAGGGGTTGTATCAAGTGTTTTCAATGTGTCGTTCGTGATGTGACACTTACAGAATGATAATGCGACACTTGCAACAAAATTGCGACACTTGCGACAATGAGAATGTGACATTATCGAGGTGAGGAATTATGATGTGTAACAACACCTGCATTAGATTTCACTGCTTTGGTAACCTTCTAGGTCTCATCATATTAGCATGTGCTTATATCAATTATCAAGAGAAATGTTGTTATAGCCATTTTTATGCAACAATTATTCCCTCCATGTGAATTTTTAGCCCACAATATAAATATGCATATTCATAACACAAAATAAACATGAAAATTTAATCCAATACTTATACGTAATTATATTCTTTACTTCATAGGGTCACCACAAGGAAGAGTTTAGTTCATTGTCCTTTCTTACACACCCTCGTTGATTTCATCCATCATGTCACATGACTCTCTCACAATAGATTTATTTAAGTTTCCTCTTCCTTTCCACACTCACCCTTCTAGTCTCGTCCATCTCCTTATTTGATAAGTATTCCTGATCTAGATGGATTTCAATGGCCTCAAACCTATTCCAATTGGCTCATTTTGGTAGTTTTTCCAGTTCGACAGTTTTTTCCTAGTTTTCGGGTCCCTGACTTCTGGGGTCATTTTGAGGCCCTAAACAATGTTTTTAGGGCTCGCCACAAATAAAATGTGTAGGGATATCCACAAGAAACATGTGTATCCCTCAGATAGACCTTTCCAAAGGGCTATCATGCACCTAAAACGAAGATCATATGCAAAAGTTATGACCCCGAGAAGTTGATGTTCTAACTTACCCATTGCCCAAACGGGGCCCACATGACTTTTGGTGCTTCATATCTTAGGGTTAGGTTTTTGGATGTCTAGGGTTTTTGGCATTCCCGTTTATTGTAAAAATTCCTCGAGAGACTCATTGTAATCATCTTCTGGAATGAGCGCAACCATCACATCTCTTCTCAGAGATAAGCTGCCACCAAGCTTGTTTTTCGCTGCATTTTACAGTTTCAACTTATTTCCTTATTGAATAGAAACCAGATTTACTGTATATATGTTATTATGTGTTAAGCATATTTTGATAATAATCTGTATTCATTTTTTTCTGCTCATAAAATCCAGATCAATGGTATTAGAGCGGTCTACTCCTTGTCATTCTTAATGCATGTCCCCAACGAGGTCATGGTACAAAGAATTGGGTCTAGAGAATGTTTCTATTGAGGACAAAAGCTCTCGCACACCCAAGTGACCTCTCATGGCGGGAGAAAAGAAAGATGGCGAAACAAGAGATCCCTTCAAAATGTTTCTCAAGGAAGCCCTCACGCAACAGAGGAATGAGATGATGGATAGTTTTGCACAAATCCTTCGGCGACTACCAACAGGCGACACATCTTCCTCAAACGGAGACGCCACCCCCTTCAAGGTACAAATCAACTTCGATATTCCTATATTTGAAGGTTAGATAGACGAAAATGCTGTAGACAAATGGTTGAATCTGTTAGAAGGGTATTTCTCTATCCATAACTTCTCGAATAGAGAAAATATTAATTTTGCGCTCCTCAAAGTCGTTCCCCATGTCAAATATTGGTGGGAAACATTTTGTGAGAAGAAGGAAATGGAGGAATCCTCATTATTTACAGTCATGGTCACTTGGGAGTCCTTCAGGGATTCTATTAAGGAACAATACTACCCTCTTGGAAGTTATGACGATCTGTATACAAAATGGACCACACTGTGGCAGGAAAGAGACCAAGCAGTGCTCGAGTTCACAAATATCTTCCATACCTTGCACACCAAGATGGGTATCAAAGATTCTGAGCGACATATGGTCCTCAAGTATCACGACAATCTACATAGATACATCTAGGATGAAATAGATTTTCTAGACATCTCATCCTTGCTCGCGACCTACTGGTATTCCATCAAAATTGAGCACAATATCAAACAAAAGATGCGGAAATTTGGGCTTGGGAAACCCTCATAGAAAAATCTAGGAAAGGGCAGCCCCAACCTGCAGAAAAAAGGACAGAGAAAAGACGGACCGCCTCAAGAAAACTTGTCTAGGTCGCAAGCAAATAAGGATAGTAGAAAGACAAAGAAAGATACCGGGAAGTGGTGTGACTTCCATAAGAGCCCTTGGCATAACACTATTGATTGCTGCTCAAAGTAGTCGTTGGTGGTTGAGGTGAAAGCCTCTGAATCAGATGTGGGTTCCGACTTTGAGTCAGAACTAGAAAGGGGGAGACGGATCATTGATGAATAACCCCGTGCTACCATTGTTGCCACCGAGATCCAACCTGGTGAACTAGACGAGCCATAGGAAGGCAAGCGCCTTTTTCATTCACAGATGTGGGTGAAGGGTACCCCACTGCATTTCATTGTTGATAGCGGTAACCATAAGAAATTCATCTCAACAGAGGTTGTCAAGCGACTTGCCTTGCCAACAACACTGCACCCGCAACCCTACACCATCGGATGGCTTCGCCAAGGAAGTGAAATTCGCATCAGCCAACAATGTCGCTTGTCATACAACATCAATCCCTTCAAAGATGAGGTATTGTGTGATGTTTCCCCTCTCGAAGTTTGTAATGTTCTTTTGGGCCAACCATATTTATGGAAATTCCATGTTGTATATGAGTCTAGGCCTCGCAGTGCTATTATTTCTTTGAACAAGAAATTGTATATGATACCAGAGGAAGTCCCACCTAGTGTTATTTCCTTGATCTATGCCAAGCAATACAGGAAGGTCGTCTCTCAGACGAGGAAGTTTGTCTTTTTTGTGATTATCTCTCAAAATGAGTGAAAAATCGCAACCACATCCAGGGTCTCTGCGATCGACCTCTCCACACATCAGAAGCAAGTGGATAAGGTTGTGGAAGCATACTCAGATATCTTCTCCTCACCTATCGAGGTACCTCTACACTGTCAGGTCAAGCACCCCATCAATCTGACCCTCGGTGCACCGCTTCCTAATGGACCAGTCTACTGCCGCTCTCTGTTAGATAATGAGGAGATCAAGTGACAGATCCAAGAACTGATCCATAAGGGGCACATCCGTCCCAACTCATCATCTCACGGGAGCCCAATCGTGCTGGTACAGAATAAATATGGAACCTAACAACTCCGCATTGATTATCGGGCCCTGAATAAAATCACAGTCAAAAACCGGTACCCGATTCCCTGAATCAACGACCTCCTTGATCAGCTCACGGGGACCAAATACTTCAGTCATATTGATTTGAAGTCTCGCTACCACCAGGTCCCGATAGAACAAATAGATGTATGGAATACCACCATCAAGTCAAAGGAAGGTATTTTGGAATGGTTGGTCGTGCCCTTTGGGTTGACAAATGCTCCAACAACTTTCATGAGGATGATGGATGATATCCTGCAACCATTCACCAATACTTTTTTAGTGGTGTATTTGGATGACATTCTCATTTAAAACAAGACTTGGGAAGAACACTTGCAGCATATTCAACAGGTTATGCACACCCTGCGGTAACACAAGCTATACGCCAACTTGGAAAAAATCTCCTTCGGCATGTACAGGGTCCATTACCTAGGCTACATCATTGATCATCATGGTGTACATGTGGATCCAGCCAAGATCTAAGTCATCCATGACTGGCCAACCCCAACCACACTCACTGAGCTTCGAAGCTTCTTGGGCCTTGTCAATTTATATTGTAGGTTCGTGTTGGGATTCTCCCATATTACATGGGCCCTTAGCCAAGTAACTAGGGGTGGTGGTAAGGAGAAATTTTTGTGGTGCTGGTCCCAACAACAAGCGTTCGATGATTTGAAGCAGCGCTTGTGATAAGCCCCAATACTTTCACTACCAGACCTGAAAAAATCCTTTGAGATCGAGACAGATGCTTCAGACTATGTTGTGGGTGTTGTTCTAACTCAACACGACCAACCTGTGGCCTATCATAGTGAGACACTATCAGATGTTGTTCGTAAGTACCCTACTTACGACAAAGAAATGTACTCCATTGTGCAAGCCTGTATCTAATGGAGAAATTACATTCTTGGGAAGGAGACAGTCATCCACACTGATCATAAGCCACTGCAGTTCATACAGACACAAGGAAAATTGCAGAATGAATACCATCAGAAGTGGTCCACATACTTGCAACAATTCCACCTCAACTTCAAGTATAAAACATGAAGCACCAACTGCGTCGATGATTTCCTCAACAGACCACTAGTCGCGACACTCACCACGGTGCTAGACTCTTGCGGCCATGAGACCTTTAGATGGACCCAACTCAATGAGACAGACCCAGATTTCGCCACCACCTACCAAATGTTGGGCGCAAACACAGTTGTCGCTAATTTCCATATTCAGAATGGGTTGTTGTGCCATCTGGGCCATATCTACATTCCATCAAGCGAGCGAGTGAAGATGATTTGGGAATCCCACTACAGTCGGGTGGTAGGACACTTCAGTGTCAAAGAGACAGTGGCAATACTGCAGAAACATTTCTACTAGCCGAAACTTCGACAGGAGGTCAACAAGTATATGAGGTCCTGGACTGCCTGCGCTATTACTAAACTGACCACTAAGAAACTTGGCCCGTACACCCCTTCTACCTACTCCTGATGGGCCATGGGAATCCATCTCCATGGACTACATGTCGGGCCTCCCATCCACCAAGCGAGGAAATGACTGTGTTTTTGTGGTGGTTGATCGCTTTTCTAAGATGACGATTCTGATTGCCTGCAAGAAGAGCATCACAATAAAGGCCACTGCCAAGCTCTTCTTTGAATGAGTTTGGGTACATTTTGTAATCCCACAAACCATTGTCTCAGATCGGGACAGTCGATTTCTCAGCACATTTTGGTCGAGCCTCTGGTCACTGCTGGACACTAAGCTCAAAAAATCCATGACCTTCCACCCCCAGACAGATGGCCAAACCGAGATCGTAAATTGAATGATCGTGCATATCCTGCACATGTATAATTCCAAGCACCCTCACACATGGGATGAGAGTCTTCCCTATGTCCAACATATCTACAATTGAGCCTTGCATAGCTAAACTGGCCAC